>JBAMBJ010002732.1:0-116006 GCA_037043495.1 Drosophila recens | reverse complement strand
TATGTTTTAAAATATTCCGGTGTGCCACAGAAATCGCTTTCTTACAAATTTAAGTGAAATTCAAGCGAAAGCGACTTCTGTGGCACCCCTGATTATAAAAATTACATAGTAATGATTATTAAGTATTTTTAAGGGTTTTCTTCAATGATAATGATTAATTTTGAGCAAACAAAAATAAACTCATAATAATCATTATAAAGGAATTTTATTTTTTCACTAAAAAAAAAACAAATAATTTTTGTTGGGAGAGGGTTAGGTGACATAGATTTATTTAAATAAAGAGAAATACTGAGAGTATCTAATAATTTAATTTAAATTCTCGATAAAAATGCATATTTGCAAAAGAAATTTATTAATCGCACAAGCCATTAAATAAAACTGATGTAACAGCTTTTCATAAATAGATTCACTTCTTTGGCCGTATCATCATAGCGGCAACTTTAAGAGACTCCGTGTTGCTTCGAAAAGTGTTCCAAATGACGCCCATTCCCGCAGTGTTGTTATTATACGTTCCCGTCAAGTGGCTGCAATTATTCAAATTTATAAACAACGCTTTAAATCAGCGGTGGGCAGAAAAAAGCAGTCGCTGCTCCCGGAGCCACTGTGTGCCCACCGCTGCTTTAAATATCAAATTAACATTTTATCATACCAGTTATGACAATTTTCGTACCACCAGCCGCCAGTGAAATGTTTGGCACAGTTTCCCAACCCAATATCATTATCCCGATCGAATGTGGAAAACTTCATGCCATGACAAAGTCGGAGTGCATCACCAGCAGTTCCATTGGCTTTGCCCAGTTTGTGTAATACATAATCTTCTTGCTCGTCGCCAACAGCAAATGTTTCATAAGTCTCGAATGCTTGAGTTCCATTCTGGTCCTCGAGTAGGATATGTAATTCCTGATTTCGCTCAGCAGTAAGTGCGTGTATCTTGTCCAGGCCCAAGAAGAATTCGCCGCCCAGATCTCCAAATCCATTTTTATACGCACTCCAGTTCCGATTAAAGTTGACGCTTCCATCCATTCTCCGCAGGATAATCGTCCAGCCTCCTACCCAAGTTGCCGCATCGCAGGCAACTGTAAAAGGTTGACTACTGAAGTTGGGAATGACAATGTCGTGGATTCCTGTTGTTGTCGCCTCGTTGCAGTTGCGTAAATTCGATTTTTTCATAAGTTCCGATTCTTTAACAAGTCCACCTATCAATGTTTCCTGTTTATCCAGCTCCGTTCGAATAGATTGAACATCGGTTGCCTTAAGAAGTCCATTCAAAAACTTTTCCTGACGGTCCTGAATATCCAAGTCCTTAACAAGTCCATTTATCAACTTTACGTGACGTTCCTGCTCCGCTCTAAAAAACTGTTTAGATTGGAAACGTTTCCGTATTCAGAATCTTACCTTAACTCGGTTAATTGAGAATTCATTGAAAGTATCACGTTGGTCTCGTTATATTCAGAAATATGAATTCCATAAGAGAGCAAATTTAAATTACTTATTACAAATATCATATAAATTATTTTCAACAGCATATTGAACTGATTTCTTCTGAATGTCCGAGCAGACTGACTTTATGAAAGAGGTGACTTGTTTTTATAATGGGCGATAAAGGTATATATATATATACATATATATGTATACGAGGTGGTGAAACATATTTACACAAAAAACAATAAGCATAAAAGTGTGTATGCTGCAAAAAAAAAAAACTAAAAAATGTTTTTTATTCAATGCGTGGAATTCATTCAAAATCCACAACAACGCGCTCCTTTATTTTATCTCTTAGGCTGCGCGCACACTGCGAGCTTATAGGCGAGCTCAAAAGTTCAGAACAAAACTTAAAGATAAGCTCAGCTTTTAGTGTACGCACGCTCATACAAGCAGTGTGTTTTTTTTTTTTTTTGAGCTGATAAGCTCAGCTGTAAGCTTCGCGTTCAGCTCCCAGTGTGCGCGCAGCCTTAGAGCATTTTGGCTATGCAAATTCATTTTACCATATAATCTAATCTATATAATTTTATCAAAATAAATATCAATGTAAGACAGTGAATGTTCTTTGATAAATTCATTAGCATATGTTGAATCGTCTAAGAATTCGAATAGTTCAAGAATAAACAAGAATAATATACAGTCATAGGGATCAGTATTTTGACCCCATTTAAAGTTAATGCTACTCATAATTTAAACTTACTTCATTCGAATTCCTTTTGCATGACAAAAAACTTTCCTTAACCCAATAGATACCCATTGAATTTTTTCGAATTTTTGTAAACGTCTACATTTTCAACTTTTACCTCGATTTAAAAAAAAAAATAATTGAATGCAAAAAGTTTCTTTAAACAATTCAAATTTTTTATAATTTTTTAAAATGACAAAAAACGTCACTCATTTTTATACAAAACGTGATTTTTTTTGCCATTTTCCAAACATTTTTTAAAAATACTAGCGACGAGATATTGGAAAACATTTTTTTGCAGTCACTTTTAGAATTTTTAAAGAAACTTTTTGGATTAATATTCTTCTTGTATTTTTACACATTTTAAAGGTAATTCTACTCAAATTTTGAACTTAGTTCATGTAAAGTTTGGCATCAATGGAAAGGTCTTTTGAATTCATTTTAAATGATACAAAATTTCAAATTTTCGGATTTGTTTGGCCACCGTTGTAGTTATGTTGTTGTTTTTGGAGATATCTCAACCGAATTCACAGATTGCAAATTTTCTACTTTCTTTTACATTATATGATCGAATTTGGTTTAATCGGTTCACTAGATCTTATAGACAATTTCGACAGTTTCTTTTAATTTAAAATAAGCATTTCAGTTTTATTAAAATCCGAGTTTTGTGCTAACTCGAGTGTTATGAATGTGCTGCATTCATTTCATTTTTGGCATTGACCTCCCGTGTGGGCAATGAAAAGGAAAGGAAATTCAACTGAGAGCACGAGTTTTTCACTGTGTGCAACTGCAATTGCAATTAGGATTATACGTTTTCTTGGCTCATCATTCATTTGTCAAGCCATCTGCTACTTGCCACTTTCCACCTGCCACTTGCCACTTGCCCCATATGCCCAATGCACTATGGGCCAATTTGACAATTTTTTTTTGTAGAATTAAAGAATTTTTCTAAGGGGGAAATAATGATATTCTCACCACACTCGAAAAAATTATCTAGATATATGAAATGAAATAAAAAAAATTTTAATTTAATTGCAGTCAATTTTTAAAATAATAAAATAATTTTCGATTTCCCCCGGCAGTTAAAAAAAACAGGTAAAAATAAAAAATAGTGAAAAAAAAAAAAATTAAAAAAAAAACAATTAAAAAAAAAAAACTTTAAACAAAAAAAAAAAATGTTAAAAAAAAACGTTTTAAAAAAAAAAATCTTAAAAAAAGGTTAAAAAAATAATCTTAAAAAAAAGGTGTAAAAAAAATTTGAAAAAAAAGTTAAAAAATAAAAATAAATGTAAAATTTTTCAGCCTGAATTTAAGAATTTCAGGATTGAATTCGGGATTGAAAAAATCAAGTATTTCATACTTGGTTTAAGAAAATCCGCGATTACCCCACTTCTGACATCGTTTCGGATTGAATTCGGGCTAAATATCCCGGATTTTTTATTCTGTGCAGAAAAAAAATTTGTATGTCAATGTAAATATTATATTTGATTAACCTTATTATTATAATAATATCTCGAAGTTGTCAGATTCTGCATAATTTTGTGCTAAATGTTATGAGTGCCAGAAAATTGGGTATGTAGCCCACTGTGCCGCTGAGTGCGAGGGCACTTGAAGTTAACCTCCAAATGCAGCAGTTGCTGCTGCTGCTGCTTCATCATCTTTCTCATCATCTTCTTCTTCTTTGCTGGTGCCTTGCCATTTGAGTGCTTGCCTCGTTTTTTCTCTTCTCTTCTTTCTTCTGTTGTCGCTGCAGGCGTTGCGGTTCATTTAATGTAGCATACTTATTTGGGCATGTTCACAATTCAATGCACAGCTGGAGAGTAAGAGAGATAGAGGCAGTGACAGAGAAAGGTAGAGAGTGAGAGAGAGAAAATAAGCTGTAATTCTTGACTTTGAGCCAAGATTGCCATATTGCCATTGCCAATTATCAATTGTCGTTGCCATTGTCATTGCTTTTATTTTATTTTTTTGCTTCTTCTTGAAGACTTTTTTAACTACAGGGTATATAATGTTGAGCACAGCTTTTAAAAAGCTACAATTTATAGTTGATATTTGTTTGCTTAATTAAATATGGGAAATGTTTTTTTTTTTGGCTTCATCTCTACACATTTTCTGGACTTCACTTTAATTGAGGCCAACTGCAAATGTGGAGATAATGAGTGGGAAGGAGAAAGGTAGTGAGAGTGTGAGGGAGAAAGGAAAAGACAAGCTTTGTAGTTAAAGATGTAATAGGTGCATGCACTGCAAAAAACAAAGCAAGAACTGTAAAAAAAAGTTACTTTTTCATGTTTTTCTTCGGAATCTGGAATAAAATTGATTTAAGTATATTAAATTAAATAAAAAAAGAAAATTGAAAAGCACAAAAAAATATTTAAGAAATTCATACGTAAATTTGTTGGTCCTTTTTTTTTTGTAAATTTGAATAGTGTATTCAATTTAATTTTGATTAGATTTTTATTATTTATTTAAAAATAAAACAAAAAAAAAATTAAATGTCAAATCCCAAAATAAGTACATTTTTTGTTTTTTAAATTTTTCATAGCGTATTCAACTAGTTTTTGAATTCTTTTTAATTTAAAATTTTTTTAAAAATTCGTAAAAAATTTTGGTTTTGTTTTCTATTTTTTTTTTAAATTTATTTTTTCTAGTATAATACAAATTTTAAAAAGTAATTTTTTTAAAAAAAAATTAAAATTTGAAGTTGTAATATTGTATCGTAAACATTTGTACAGTAAACATTTAAGACTAATTAATTCTAAATTTTTTAAGCAATTCAACATTGTTTAATATAATTTGTTTTGTGTCACTAAGAGTCAGTTTCCGCACTGGGTCGCAACCAAAGAAGCGCATTTTTAAATATGTATTGTATATTATACATATACACATATACATACATACATATGTATATATGTACTTATGTATGTGTCGGCTCCCTGTCTCGGTCCTATAATCAACTGAGTGCACTAAACGCTTAAAACACTTTACCAACTATTTCCCACGCTCTTAACTATGTAAAATAAAAATTCATTCTCTCAACTGTCTAAGCTCGACCTCACTGTGTTCCCCTCCCCTTCCTCTTATCACCACTCATCCTGTTCCCCGCCTGCTCTTCTGTTGCTCCGCTTTTCCTTTCGTCTTGCTGTTTTTAATAAGCTTGAGAGAGAGAGAGAGAGAGGAACAAAAGTAGAACCGCCGTCGTCTCCCTCACTTGACATCATTTCGTCGAGTCTGACGAACAGTCAACAAATGTTTTCTCTGTATGCACACACAAACTCACTCACACTCACTCACACACACACCCTCTCCTCTCTCTCTCTCCTCTCACACCATAAAAAACTTCCGGCAAATTGGCGCCAAATTTTTGCAGCATTTGCCAAAATTAGTGCAATTTTTTTTTTTTTTTTTTTTTTGTATTTCTCTTTTATTTTGATCACTTTACTTTTTTAATTCTATTTCCGTTTTGTGTGTTAAAGTTTTTTGCAGCTGCAGCGCTCTTCGTTCCGGTTAGGCTGTTGACCTGTTGACCTGTTGAACTCCCTGTTGGTCCCCCCTCCCCCCTCCCTTGTCTCCTCTCTCTTGCTCCACTTCCACCGCTGCACAGTGGTTCTTTTGATAATCTGTGCATAAATAATTAAAAGCTTTTCTTTAACTTTAATGAATAATCTCTTTAATTTAATGTTGATTATTTTTTCATATTTTAAATTTGTGGTGTCCAAAATGCCAAAAGCGTATCACATGGGATGGGAACTTAAAATGCTGCCGGCTTCGCAGCCGACCAGTGTTGCCAACTCTTCGGGACATGAAAAAGCCAAAATAGCCCTTAAAAAGCTGAAAATAGCTTAAAAAATGGTTGATAGCTAAAAAAAAACGCTAGAGTAGTAAAACGATATTTTGATTGATGAAGTCCAGTGTTTTTGGAATATTTTGATGCAAAAAATTTTTCAAACAATTCTAGAGTCAATGCAAGAATTTGAAAAATCTCTTTGCTAATATTTTTTATGACTATTTAAAATTTGCTTAAAATTACTTTTTTAACCCCTTTTTCCTCCTTCTCATACAAAAAGTGGCTTTTTAACAATTTTCAAAAAACCATAAAAAAAATACCAGCGGTTATTTTCAAATTTTTTACAATCACTCTTAGAATTGTTTTAAGAACTTTTTTGCAACAACATATTTTTTGTTTGGGACCGAGGAAAAAAGTTAAAAAATACACTTTTACAAAAATTCAAGATTTTCCAGGGGTACTTAATGGGTTAAAAAAATATTTGTATCACTAAAACTGAATTTAAATGAATGGAAGATTAAATAAAGAAATCTGCATCAGATCTTTTTTACTATACTAATATTTATATACTTTATACTTTAGGCATTTTCACCTTACTCGATCGATTTATAAATTGTGAAATACCTCGATTCAATTGATATCATAGTGAAAAACAATAGAATGGAATGCTCTTTTGGCTCACCGATTTGTTTTTTGCCTTTCAAATGGAAAAAATACTACAAATTATTGAAGTGTGGCATCGTAAAGCATAAAAATACATGTTTACAAAGAGCTAAAATTATTTTTGAAGTAGCTAAAATTCCCGCTACCCGCTGTTTTACAATTTATTCCGCATTTGCCAGTTGCAACCCACTAAATCTGTCGGGAAAAAGGCTAAATTGGCCACACTGCCACGCACACAAGCGCAATGTTTGACTGTGTGAGTTTGAACAAATATTCTAATATATTTTAAATACATACATATATCAACTTTTTTCAAATTATAATTTAAAAATGTATTAAAAATGTATTAATCGATAAAATTTGAAAATATTCTCTTAATACAAGCTAAATTGACCTAAATTGTACACTGGAAACAATCAGGAGCTGAATGTGCGAAAAGGAAGGGGAAAGTGAACAAAATGCTTCAACTTTGCCGAGTGCATGGCAAACTGGCCCATTGCAATATTTATATGCATATAGAAATTGTATTCCTGTTAACTTGGCCAACTGGAACAGCATGAAATTGAATTTGCGGTTTGCCCTGTCTCAACAACTTTGTCCAACATTGAAGATTCCAAACAAGCAGCCAACAAAACAGAAGCAAAGCAAAATTCAAAGGCAAATTCAGACAGACATCTCTGTTGACTGACTGTTGATGGCAT
Organism: Drosophila recens; assembly: GCA_037043495.1. Lineage (NCBI taxonomy): Eukaryota > Metazoa > Arthropoda > Insecta > Diptera > Drosophilidae > Drosophila > Drosophila recens. The sequence continues at coordinate 108,691 of JBAMBJ010002732.1, read as the reverse complement.
TCCCACATTCACATTCACTTTCCCACTTTTCACATTTCCACTTCCCAAATTCTACTCTACAGTGTCCTCATTTCATTTCGGACTTCGCCAAGAAATTGTGATATTAATCATCTAATTTAGCCAGTGCTGTGCCGCCAACATTCTATCCAGCCAAATCTAGCTATTTTCCCGCCAAATCTTGCTTTATTCTCATCAAATTTTACTTTTTCACCCGCCTAATCTGATCATTCCGCCAAATCTAGATTTTTTCCTCTAAATCAGACCTTTTTCTTGGAAAATTAAACTTTATTACCTGCAATATCTGAAAATTTAATCTCACTATTTTTCCACCAAATCAGGCTTTCTTTCCGTCAAATTTGACTTTCTCACCCGCTAAATCTAGCTATTTTCCCGCCAAATCAAGTTTTTTTTTTCGAAAAAATTTTCCTTTTATATCTGCCAAATCTGAAAATTTTTCAAATCTCGCATTTCCCGCCAAGTCTAGCTTTTTTTTCTTGAATCCCATTTGCAGAAAAGCGGGAATTAACTTAATTTTAGATATATTTTACCGCACTATTATATTAACCTCTCTGATTATTTGAATCTTTAAATTTAAAAAGGATCTTTGGTAAAAGTAAACATAAAAAAAACCTCTTTACGCGGTAACAGTCTAGTGACGAAAACATTTTCATGCCCCAAAATTTCTGATATCCAATTTTGTGACGAATAATATTAAGTTTTACACATAAATTATTTTAAACAAAATTTTGGCACTCGGCACATTGCGCTAAAATGTCTCAATTCTAATACCAAATAAAACTCACTGTCTTGCGCAGTGCCGAATGCAAAAATTTTGTTTAAAATAATTTATGTGTAAAACTTAATATTATTCGTCACAAAATTGGATATCAGAAATTTTGGGGCATGAAAATGTTTTCGTCACTAGACTGTTACCGCGTAAAGAGGTTTTTTTTATGGGATATCAGAAATTTTTGAATAAGACATCAGAAATTTTGATATTGCAATATTTTTTGACATTATAGTTGTGTCAATTTTGTTTATTGTTTGTACAGCTAAAACAAACTGTCTGGCAACACTGGTCCCCTTTACAAACACACATGCCCAGCGCAAAAGCTATCAGCACTCTTCAACTCTGGCTGCTATGACACTTTGCAGCTGCTGTCCTATTCTCATTATACCTTTTTAAATAAAAAATAAACGTTGAAGGTATGCCTAAGAGCCCTTTGAAATACCTTTTCAACGAAATACAGATCATATCTGTAGCTTCTATCGTTTGGACGCTATGAGGGTTTCAATTTTAGCGGTTTTTAGCGATTTCCCGCTAAACTAGCGATTTTTCGAAAAAGCTGTAGAACAAACGATATTTTTGGTTATAAAATGATTTATCTGCCGCAAAAAGGAATTCATTACTTGCAAGCAGTTTATTTCCGCATTACGCTGCAAGCAGTGTACATACTGCATATGTACATGCAGAAGTGTAAAGGTAAAAGTATATTCAGTTAATAGGTAATATCTTGTCCAAACGAATTTTGACAGATACGTGTTATATGTCAAAAAACGCGGAATCAAATTGCCATAACATATAACATATTTTAAAGTGATCTCATGTGTAGATTTTTCTTAAATCGCCAAAATGTGTAAAAAAATACCTTGTTTCACCTGTAGCCGTTTACCTTTTTACTTAAAAAAAACTTTAAAGGTATGCCTAAGAGCCCTTTGAAATACCTTTTCTCCGATATATAGATCATATCTGTAGCTTCTATCGTTTGGACGCTATGAGGGTTTCAATTTTAGCTGTTTTTAGCGATTTCCCGTTAAACTAGCGATTTTTCGAAAAAAGTCGTAGAACAAACGTTTCTAGATTTTTGAGCGGGAACAAGTCCTCATTCAAACTTTTAAGCTAAAACAACGATTTGATCTATACAAACAAACAGACAAACAAACAAACAGACAAACAAACAGACTGACTTTTCATCTCGTTTTGAGAAGGGCACCAAAAATTTCAAAATAATTTATCTTTTGAACCAGTAGTCGGATTTTGATGATTGAGGTGTCATTCGACGCGTATTTTTATGAGAAATATTAAAAAATTAAAAATGTTGACCAAAAGGCTCCAACGGCCCCACTAGCTCCAATCATTTAAATTTTGCCCCTTCCACTTACACCTGTTTATCTCACGAACCAGGTGAGTTTTCAAAAGTCTTAGTATGCACATTTGTAAGTTAAATTGATACCTTTCGATCGGTATATAACTCGACCTGATCGGACAGACATAGCAAATTTTCCATTCTTCCTGTGTATATATGCTAGTCGCCTTCGCACCCTTCGTGCTGCTTTCGTCACTAGCGCGGACTGCCGTCCGCAGTGATATATACATACGTATTTTAGCGATTTTAGGAAATTCAATCCTTTTAAGTACAGCAGAAATAGATGCAGCTGATTTTACAATAGAATTACAGGTCATTTTGTAGTTGAGCACAACCATTAAACTGCCAACGGCGATGAAATCAATTGAATTTCTAAAGCTTTCATTTCATTAATTGTGCTTAATTTTAGTACGAAGCAGAGAGGGGGGTTGAGGAAAAGGTCACTCCACAAATTGTGCTGTCTCTTCAGTTGACATCAGCGTCGGAAACGGAAAGAAAACTCGAACTCGAAACGAATTCAATTCAATTCAATTCAATTCAAGTCAGCTGCCCCCTTTTAAAGGCCGTTTCTTCATAAAGTTGACAAATTGAATGTGTCTCAGTTTGTGTATTCACACTTCTCAATTCTCAGTGCTCTGACTGGCGGGAGAAAGGGGAAAATTGAAGTCTATGGCATGGGAATAAAAACGGGGAATGGGGGATTAAATGTTGTTGGTCCAAAAACAGCCGCAGTCGGTCCATTTGTGTCAGTGTCTAAAAGTTGAATAGGTTTTCCATGTTGTTTCTCATTTTCATTCTCCGCAACTTCTTCTCTTACTTATTGTTGCTGTTAGCCCAGTATTGAGACAATAAACAGGCTTATAAGTTTGTGACACTGCCTGTCACGGCAATTTCGAAATTTTTGAAACTTTTTTGAAGGGTTTTTATGGTTAAAATTGAATATTAACTTATTTTACAAAATTTATTTAAAGAATTGTAATCGTTTTGTAAAAAAGTTAGTTTTCTCTTGTTTTTATACATATTTTTTGGTAGTTAACGTTAGTTACTATTATTAGCTATCATCCTACTAGTTCTTAACAAGATCGGACAAAGGGAAAGGTAGCAATGGCTAATTTAAGATTTCTAAGAAATATAAGTGCCTAAGAGTATGCAATAAATTTTTGTTTATATATATTTAAATAAGTAACGGGGTGGGAACTCGTCTCTAGCCTTTCACGCTTGTTGTTTTTTATAATTTCTTTGAATCTCCTTTTTTATTATTTGCTGGGCATTTAACAGTCGAACAGTTGAGAGTTCTTGCTTGCTGTTCTCCTTGTTGTCTGGCCTTTCAGCCAAAAACCGCCATTAAAATAACTTTTCAACTTTTCGAGTGAATGAGTGAGTGCATGAATATGAGTGCTTGTTGTTGTTGCTGTTGTTGTGGTTGTTGCTGTTGTTGTTGTTGACCTGGCCAAGTGACACCCTGACTTTGAGACCAGACCCAAAAATTGCCAGCGGCTTTTTCGTTGTGGTTGCTTTTTAAATATAGCCGTTTTGGAAATGGGAAAATCATCGTGAAAACCGCCACAAAGAAATGCAAAGTGCTCGCCTTTGTTTTTCCTCTCATCAGCGGTTTGTTGTGATTTTGTCATTCAACGAACTCACAAACCACGAATACCCATGATAAAGTGAAAAAATCACTGAACCTAAAAGAAACAAAAAATCAAGAACAAATTCGAATAGATTGCAGGGTATCTGCTAGTCGAGTCGAGTCGTATCTTTCCCTTTCTTTTTAAATCAATTCTCTATGTTCAGCGCATCAGTTCGAAGAGCTTGTAAAGAGACTGAATACAAAAATTTTCAAAAATCTCTTCGATAGAATTTTTTATAATTTTTTGAAAATTGGTAAAAATAAATATTTTAACCCATTTTGCCTACTTTTCATACAAAAAGTGGATTATTGGCAATTTAAAAAATACTAGCTAAGAGATTTTTGAAAATTTTTGTATTCAGTCCCTCTTAGAATTGTTTGAAGAATTTTTTTGCATCAAAATAATTTTTGGTACAAGATCTAGGAAAAAAGTCAAAACTGTAGACTTTTTCAAAAATTCAAAATTTTTAATGGGTATTTAATGGGTTAAGGAAAGTTTTGTATCATTCGAACGGAATTTCAATGACCTTTCCATTGATGCCAAACTTAACAAAAAGGAAGTTCAAATTACGCGAATATTTAACTTTAGTTTTTTTTTCAAAATACTTTATCCGACGACTGTATAAAGTAATGGTACTGTTTTTTAGCAAACTTTTATTTAGAATGTAAAGAAGGTAGAAATAAAATAACAGAATGCTATGAAACACAAACAAATTTTTATATTGATTCTTCAAAATTATCTTATTAAAATCTAGCGTTTTTTAACGGTCACAGTTGGCAGCCGTGTTTTGGACACCGCTGAGCTAGAGACTCCAAATTCAGTGAATGAGAAAGTGTTTTAAATATTTTGACACGATTTTCCGAAAATCGAAAATAACTGCCATACACGTACATCTTTTGGTAAAGGTCCATAATATGCGGAACACCTCAAAACAAAATAAAAAAATTTTAAATTGGAGAGCGATTTATGATGAATTTAGGTGTAAAAACTATTTTCGGGTCTTTTCAAGTTTTTTTTTTTTTTAAATAAATTTTAAAATTTTTTTGCAAAATGAACTTTGCATGGTTTTTTGTGCATATTAATTTTGCACTAAAATTTCAAAATTAATTAAAAAAAAAAACTAAAAGAGACCCGGAAATAATTTTTGAACCTAAATTCATCAAAAATCGCCCCCTAATTTAAAATTTTTTTTTTTTTTTAAATGTTCTTCATATTATGGACCCATCTTTTTTTTTAAATCTCCACTTCAACGTTAAACTGACTATGAAAAATGAAAAGATATCTAAAAATAATTCCAGGAATTCAAAAGTCCATTCGACTTTTTCCAGTATTTAAGTAAATTATTACATAAGTTTGTATACAAAATTGATATTTCAATGAAAATATCTAGTTTTAATGTTCTTCTCTCCAATTTCAAACTTAATGTTTAGTTAACAAAGTTATTTTCGGAATTTCCATTATGTTTTTGATAACTTTGTGTAGTTTTTAAATTTTAATTTTATATGTACTTTGCTTTAATTTGACTTGAGATTTGATTTGCTTGTGTGTTTTCAATGTTCCTCTAATTACTTGATGTGTGTTCTCTATTGCATGATATTTGGATATTTGGCTATTTGGGATAGTTGGCAGCAGTCAAGCGATATAAACGTTAAAATGGATACCAAATTGGATGCACGTGGCCAGTGTCAAGGCCAAAGTCAGAGCCAAAGTCAGAGCTCGTCGTTTCCGGCCTCATTTCCAGATACATTTAAGAACTTCTTTGAAATGATGAATGAGGACGAGGATCACGTTGAGCTCTTTGCCAATCTCCTGGAGGACAAGGTATTAAAACACCCAGAGAAATCCAAATGCTGAGTGCAAAATAAATTCATGCTGGATAATTCAACAATTTTTTAATATACCCAGATTTTTAAAAATTTAATTTTTTATTTCTTATTTTATTTTTAGTTTAAATTTTTAATTTGTATAAAACTCATACAGCAAATGCTAAGTAAATTTCTTTTAATAAACCCAGACTTTAAAAACTTGACAATATATTGTATGTAAATTCTTGTTTATTTATACTTTCTTTTTTCTTTTTATATTTTTAACTTCAATTTAAAATTAATATCAAATTTATGCAACAAATGCTCGAAAAAAATTTTTTTTAATATACACAGACTTTTAAAACTTTTAAATACTTAATTTTTTTTTACATTTATAGTTTAAAGTTTAAATTTTCTTAAATATCATGCAAAAATTGCTTGAGAGACTTTTAAAATTAAATTAAATTAAATTAAACTTTTAATTTTAAATTTATATAAAGTTAATGCAACAAATTCTGCATACATTTTTTTATTTACCCAGACTTTTAAACTTTGAAATATATAATTTATGTTTTTAATATTTTTAGCTTTAATTTGGAATTTATTTAAAAATCACGCAATAAATGCTGAAATTTTTTCTTTTAATACACCCAGACTTTTTTAAACTTTTTTTACTTATTATCTTATTTTTTAATTTTTAGTTTTAATTTGTTTTATAAAAATCATGCAACAAATGCTGAATAACTAATTTTTAATAAGCCCAAGGCTTTAAATTTTTAAATAGAAGACTTCAATATATATTTTTAGCTTTATGTTTTTAAATATATTAACAAAAACTTTCAATTTTAAATTACATTACGTTGACAGTTTTAAGTTGATGTAAAATAAATAAATTAATAAATAAGTAAATTAATAAAAATAAATGTATTAATAAATAATAAGCAAAATAATAAAGAAACTAACAAAAAAAACAAAAAATTAATAAAGAAATAAAATAATAAAAATAAATACATATGAATGTATAAATATTGAACTTTTGAGAGCTTTTTTCTCTGGGTGTTTATTTATTTTTCACTTTCTTGCTGTGTTTTTTTGTGTGTTCTTTTCTCCCCATACATACATACATATAATATATATTTGTTACTCCAAAATTAAAGCTGTTTCTTTCTATATTATTGCTAAATTTTCTCCGTTAGGTGATACCAAGAAATAATCACAAAATGTCTGAGCAACGTCAACGCTACGGCGGCAGCCTGCGCAGCCAATCGCAGTCCAATGCACACCAGCAACATCAGCAGCAGCTGGCGCAGCAGCAACATGCACAGCAACAACATCGCCGTCAACAGCAGCAGCAGCAGCAACATCGCATTCGTAGCGGCAGCAGCAGCGATGTGACCAATACCATGACCTTGGCCATGGCCGAAACGGCTGCCCAAATTGGCCCGAATCGTGCCAGCTCATTTCGTCGCCACACGCAGCGCAAAACTCTCAGCTCAAGTGGCTCGAATCTGAATCGTCTGGAATTTGGTCAGCTCATTTCGAATGGCAGCACCAGCAGCAGCGGCGATTTGCACAGCATCGAAGCAGCAACACTACAACAACAACAACAACAGCGACAACAACAACAACGACTACAACAACAACAACTCAATCATTGCCCAGGCACTGTGTCAGCGAGTTCTTCAGTAAGTGATGTTCGTGGCCATTTTGTTAGCAAGCACAACATTCCCCATTGTGTCCAAGTGTCCAAATCCAAAGCATCGACATCCCAGACAGCCCACACACAACAGACAGACTTCAATGACCAGGTACTTCATCAGCTAAATAAATACAGTGTTTTTTTTTTTTTTGAAAAAACGTTTCTCAATTTTTAATAGAGTTTAAAAAAAATAGGTTCTTATCATCAGCAAAATAAATACAATTTTTTTTGAGAAATCGTTTTAAAATTCACAATACAAAAAGAAAAAGCTTCCTTTCAGCAAAATAAATAGTTTTTTTTTTTTTTTTTTGAACGAACGATTCTCAATTTTAAATACAGTTTAATGGTTAAAAAAAAATAATTGTTTTTTATCAGCGGCAAAATAAATATAATTTTTTTTTGAGAAAACGTTTTAAAAATTAAAATACAAAAAGAAATACAGCAAAATAAAAACAGTTTTTTTTCTTTTTAAAAACGATTCTCAGTTTAAAGTACAGTTAAAAATTTTCCATTCTTCCTGTGTATATATGCTAGTCGCCTTCGCACCCTTCGTGCTGCTTTCGTCACTAGCGCGGACTGCCGTCCGCAGTGATGGTTTAAAAAATATTGCTTTTTTATCAAAATAAATATAATTTTTTTCGAGAAAACGTTGTAAAATTTGAAATACAAATAGAAATACAGCAAACTAAATATATATGTATATATGTACATATGTATGTGTATATATTTTTTTTTGTGAAAATTTTAAATACAGTTTAATGGTTTAAAAAAAATAATTGCTTTTAATCATCAGCAAAATAAATATAATTTTTTTTTGAGAAAACGTTTTAAAATTTAAAATACAAAAAGAAATACTTACTTTTTTCATCAGCAAAATATATATAGTTTTTTTTTTCGATTCTCAATTTTAAATACAGTTTAATGGTTTAAAAAAAAATACTTGCAGTTTTTGGTCATTAAAAAAATGTATTTTCCTTAATCGCGTACCTCAGACAAATGCGCAATATCTTTTAATTAAATTAAATTATTACAATTAAATTGATTTTATCTTTTTTTGAGATTTTTGTGAATTTAAAAACAGTAGTGTTCTTAATTGGGTACATCATCTGCAAAGAAAAACAAGTTACAAGCGGAACAGTCGAGTATACTCGACAGTAATATACCCTGGATTGATGCTGGAAAATTCAATATACATACATATGTATATGCTCTCGATGAGCATTCTAGCAGAGTAAATAGAAAATTAATTAATTGACCATTTATTCTATTTATAGAATTGCCATTAAAGGGCGTTTCACAAAATTGTTAATATCTTCCCTATTTATGGCCCAGTCGTGTTGAAAGTTGGTGATTAGTTTCTGTGCAAGATCCTACACCCCTTGAAATAAAAAACAATTTTATAATTTAACTCAAAACCCTTAATTAAAGGTGATGTCAGTTTTTGGTGAATTAAAATATATATTATCATAGGGAGCCTTCATTCCAAATTTGGTGATCCTAGCTCTTACCATCTCTGAGATCCTTTCGCTTATACGGACGGACAGACAGACGGACATTTCTATATCGACTCGGCTGTTGATGCTGATCAAGAATACATATACTTTATGGGGTCGGAGTTGCTTCCTTCTGCCCGTTACATACTTGTGAACAAACTTAATATACCCCAAGGGTATAAAAATATTCCAAATGACGTTGAAAATGTTTTGCGGTTTTAATTATTGTAATTTGACCCTTTTTAATTCTGTCTAATATTATTGCTAGCATTTGTTTTCCCAGTATTGTTTTGCCAGCTTCTGTTTGTTTTGCAAATTTTTGTTATTCTGAGTAAATTTGTTCGCTATTTTTTAGGGAATCGCTAATCATGGTCAACAGCAGCAGCTGCAGCAACAACAAATCCTGCAGGAACAACAGTTTCAGCTGCAACAACAACAGCAGATGTTGCAGCAACATCAACAGGAACTGGAAATGCAGCTGCACCAAATGCGGCTGGGACCCGAAGGCGGCGAGGAGGTCAACGGAGCCCGAGTTCCGATCAACTTTCGGGTCCGAGTGATGCCCGACGGTTCCCGGGATCGACTTCAGCCATTGCCACAACATCGGCACTCGGTCTATCTGGAGCGGGCCTTTGACTTGGGATTGGGTGAGTGGACGAAAGCGATAACGATAACGATAACAATTCCATATAAATTTGAGGCAATCTCAATCGATTTGAAAGCCTTTAAACAATAAGATTTAAAATCAAATGTATTTCGGAATTTTAAATTGAAATAACAAATACAAATATAATTTGTTTTTTTCATAAATATAATATATAAAAAAGGTAGCTTTTAATTTAGCGACTTTGTTGGAATTTTCATGTTGTGAAATAGTTTTTAATTATATACATTTTTATGTCAAGTAGTCAAGGTTGCCATTTTATAAAATAAATGGCGGAAAATAGTCAGGTTTGAAGATAAAATGTCCAGATTTGGCGGGAAATAGTCAGGTTTGAAAATAAAATGTCCAGATTTGGCGGGAAATAGTCAGGCTTCAAGATAAAATGTACAGATAATGCGGAAAAAGTCAGGTTTAGAGAGAAAATGTCCATAAATAGTCAGGCTTGGTGCGAAAATGTCCAGGTTTGGTGGGAAATATTCGTGCTTGAAAAATGTCCAGATTTGGCGGGAAATAGTCAGGTTAAAAAAATTACAGTTGAGCTTCCATAACTCGAATTTCTCTCTAACTTGAGCTAAATGAGTGACAGTGAATTCAATAAGCTTAAGAAAAAGAACTCTATAAGTCGAATATCTTCTTAATTCGAACTTTTTCCTTGGATAATGGTGATTCGAGTTAGGGAAGTTCAACTGTGTGTCCAGATATGGCGGCAAATAGTCAGGCTTGAAGAGAATATATCCAGATTTGGCGGCAATTAGTCAGGTTTTTAGAGAAAATGTCCAAATTTCGCGAAATAAAGTCAAACTGTGAGTTTATCTCAATAAATTCCCTCTATAAAGTCGAAATTTTGATGTGAATAAGTTATATCGTATTTCCTGTGTCTCTCTCTCTCTCTCTCTCTCAGGTTAGAATTTACGTTCTAAGGCCTTCTGAGAAAATCCAATTAAAACTATTTACGTCAGCTTGTACTAATGAATGCCGCTTTTTAATCGCCAAGTAATAATTTAATCCCTTTTTGGCGCCTTTTCCTAATAAAAACACATGTTGTAGGTGTACATTTATTCTAATAAAATCAGTTCTTTAAAGTAGTCAGACGGATATGGCGGTCAATTTGAAAAACGAAACAAAAATGTACATTCCACTTTAGTCTAACTAGCAAACATGCAAAGCTAAAATATCTTGCTTTATATTTAAGGGGATATTCTAAATAAAAATTCAAAAAAAAAAAAAAAAAAAAAATTAATTGACAAAGCTATGAGCAGTCAAAGTGGGGTGTGGGGGTTAAAAAAAGAGGGTATCCTGGCGTGCATGATTCCAGTTCTCCTGGGGATCTGAGACATAAAAAACAGAGGATTCTTAATTATTAAAGATGCCGCAATTTTCAAAAAATTATAAAAAATACTACCAAAAATATTTTTGAAAAAATTTTTTGGCAGTCACTCTTAGAATTGTTTGAAAAATGTTTTTGCATCCCAACATTTTATGGAAAAAATCGAGGAAAAAAGTTTTAAAAATTACGTTTTTTAGAATTTTAATATTTCAACGGGTACTTAATGGGTTAAGGAAAGTTATGCATCATTCAAACGGAGTGCACCTATTATTTTGTCCATGAGTTTAAGTTCATCTTTAGCCTAAATAAAATGCATGCCAAATTTAAAGTCTCTAGCTTTATATTTAAATTTGAAAGTCCTAGTTGCAGGGTATCTTGCCGTTGTCGCCTCTCGACTAGAGGATTATAACTTGATCTAGCGTTTTTAGCTGCCCTTCCATTCATCGGAAGCATTCATAAAAAATGCGCATAAAGGTTTCCCTCGAACATATTTCATTGAATATAAAAAACGACACACACACAAGGCTCGAAACCAAAGTTCAACATCAACTTGAACATAAAAGTGGCAAATGAACAGCGAACTGCAAAAAAGCAGCAAAAAACAACAACAACTACCAAGAAAATCATGAAAAGGTTACAAAAATTCAACGAAACTAAAGTCGAGCCCAAAACTGAAGCGATCCAAAATCAAACGGAACCAAAAACCCAAAAAATGCCAAACGCCTTTTTATACCCGTTACCTAAAAAATAAGTAAAAGGGTATATTGTATTGTATATTCATCATCAACAGCCGAGTCGATATAACCATGTCCGTCCGCACAATTTTAAAGATATTCGGCTATTTTTGCTATTTAACGTTAGCTACCATTATTAGCTATCATCCTACTAAATCTCAACAAGATCGTACAAATGTAAAGGCTGTAATGCCTGTTTTAAGTCCCAAGCAATGCTACTGCCTAAAAGTATGCAATCTTTTTTTTTTTTTTATGATGGTCGGGAACTCGCCAATAGCCTCGTGGAGTAAAAGATTATATTATATTTCTTACAAACAGAACTGGAAGAAGACTTTAAATGTAATTTATAATTAAAAATATTTGTACTATATATTATTTATTTTATTTTTAATTTTCAGTATTATTTTAAAATTTTATTTTTATTTTTTTTTATAATTTTACAAACATTTTATTTGAGCACCTCCATAATTTACTTTCAGCTGAAACAAAATTTTTAATTTAAGTCGAATCTATAAATTTACTGAAAATATAAATCATGTTATTTTTTACATGATAAAAAAAAAATATATGTACTAGGTCAATTAATTTTAAATTAGATAAAATTCACTAAAAATATAAACCATGCATTTTTTTATTAAATCGTAAATTAAATAAAGTCAATGAATTTTAAATTTTATAAAATTCGCTAAAAATATAACTAATGTTAAAAAAATTTCAATAAATTTTAAATTTTAAAAGATTTGCTAAAAATACAATTCATGAGTTTTTTGTACATATAATTTAAAAAAATAATAACTTAAGTTAATATATTTTAATTTTCATAAAAGACGCTAAAAATATAATTCATGCACTTTATATTTAATATTAGTCAATAAATTTTAAATTTTATGAATCTTTGGATATTTGTAAAATCTGTTTGTTTAAATTGAGCAACGGGTATTTTTTAGTCGGCATCTTGACTTGAGCGTTTAAAAACATGTTGTTTTTTCCATCGTCGCGACGATTAAAAGTCCTCAGCGAAAAGAGGATGAAGCGTAAAGTGATGGAAGAGGAGGAGAAGGAGAAGGAGGCGAAAAGGAAGGTTGATAAATTGGGGTTTTTATTTCGTGCAGTTCAGTTGACTGGGCTGTTTGTCAGTTTGTCAGTTTGTCCTCGCAGACAGCTGAAGTTGACATTGAGCAGAAGGGAGAGAAGAGGGAAATGGAAAGGGAACGGGGAAAACGAGAGGCGAAAACGAACTCGATTTCATTTATCATAAATCTTTAAACATGCTTCAATTCCAAAATTGGCCTAAGTCAATAAATTGGTGTCATAAACATCTCAATTTAAAAACATATGCGGATGAAATTCGCTTAAAAATCAAGTATACGTATTTACGTGTTTATGTTCAGTAAACGAAAACGAAAACGAAAACGAAAAACTTGAACTTTTGCAAAGTCATCCTAATCCTATTTGAAAATTGATTGCAAATTCATGAATTTTAATTATTTAATTTGCATTACATTAAACGCAAACTTTTAGCTGTCTGCAAAAGATTGTTGAAATAAAGTTTAATAGTTAACACTTGACTTTCTTTGTCAAGTTGAGGACATTTAGAAAAATCTTAAAAATTAAAAATATAATCAAATATTTAAAAGTTGAAATAAAGTTACTCTTGTAAAATCATTTGCAATGGGAATTCAAAGTGAAAAGCTATTTCAAAGACATTGATTTAATTACATTAAGACTTTTAAACTTCTTCAATCTACTGAATTCCATACTTGTTAATATCAGCAACTTGGTGAAAATATGCATTAGTTACATTTACTTTAAAAATGTCTATAGTTTAATACTGCATTTAAATAATATATTATTCTAATATTAAAATTATTCTAATATTAAATTAAAATTTATTATTGAGGGGAATAAATTAATATACTTAGTTTAATTCTGTTGCTGTTGTAATGTAATATTTATTATGGTCCCAAATTAATGCGAGTCTTAAATTAGCATTAAGCTTGGCCATAATGGCCTCTGGCCTCTGGAATCTGGCCTCCAACTTTAACTTTAATTTCAGTTCCTGTTTTATTGGCTTATAGGGTATTATACACATTTATTTTCATTTAAATTGTATCCTTTTTTTAATGGTATTTCATTCTATATTTTTGGCAGTTAGAATTTCTGCCAGCACCCTTTTAAAAATTAAGTAACATTAAAAAAAAACTTTTGTGGATCATCTACTAACAAATTAATTGAATTTAAAAAAATAAAAATAAATAAATGACACAACTGAGAATTTATAAACACACGATATACACACTGGTATCTCAATTTATTTTATTTTGTCAAATTGTTCTGGTTCAACGAATTTTTTTAAACGAAAAACTTTGAAATTAATATTAATTTCTCAAAGTCAAAAGATTTTAAAATTAATATTCTTTGCTGAAAATTGAGAATTTTCATTAAAAAATGATTTGATTTTATGAGGCTACAGGGTATTTGTCAGTTGCGTGTGCTCAGCCTTTGTGAAATTTTCAGCACAAAAGTATTTGGTATAAAATATTTTCATGTTTGACATTGACTTTGACTTGGGAAACATGTGTGCAACAGAAAGATAGAGGTAGAGAGAGTGAGATAGAGAGAGAAAAAGAGGAAATGAAAGAAAGAGAGAAATTGAGAGAGAGAACAATGGAACAGTGGAATTGTTTTTGACTTCCACTCGCATGACCGAAACAATAACTGTGAACAATTGACTTGACCAGAGGCGTAGACAGAGGGGGAACTAAGGGGGGACTATGTATTAGGCTCAAACGTTGTATTGGTAATTTTCTTATCTATGCTGCAACTCTTGAATAAAAAAAAAAATATTGTATTATATAGAGGGAATTTTATTATGATTTTAGATGAAAGAATTTTTTGGGGGCTCTTCTACTTTGTTTTTTATTGAATTTTGAAATTTTATTGTAAGCCATGTAAAACACAAAATAAACAGCAAAAAATTGAAATTTTTATAAACATTTCAAAACTATTAGTATGTACAAAAAGCCAACACATGCAAACAATTTCGAGTAGAACAAAAACCGTTTTTGTTCTCCTCTTTTGTATTGGTGTTTTGTTCTCTTGTTGTCTTCTCTTCAAGTTCGCACTTGACAAAATTTTTCTCTTCTTTTTATTGTGTACCACAGTGCGTGGTTTAATAAAAGCTCGCACTGACGCCGACTTTTTTGTTGCTTTGTGGTCTTGTTATTGTTTTTAGTGTTTTCGATTGCATTTTCCGTGTTCCCGCTAATATGTATCCATAGTAAAATTGTCTTTGTTTGTTAACACAAAGCTAACTACGCCCTTGGCAAGGCCAACAAAGCACACGAACAAAAGCTGAGAAATTTCGTCTTCTTTTGCTGCTCATATTTTTGTGCATTGCGTGTCTTCCTCTCTTCCTCCCTCAATTTCTGTGTGTGGCAGACATCTCTGTGAGATTGGGAAAAAGTTAGAAAGTGGACTTTGTGCGCCACATGCCGCTCACATTAGTTTTCAATTACAAAGGATTCCCAGACAACTAATCAGACAAAGGCAAGGCAACGGATTCGTTCAACAAATGCCAACTGCATTCCGGTTACAACCTGTTGCAACGCTTGTTTAGCTTTTTCACATATTGTTTATCATACATCAACTTGACCAAAAACTAATTAAATATTTCTCCGAATTTCTCATCTTTCTGTAGAAATTCTTGTGTCGTCTGCGCATACTTGACAATTTATTAATTTAATGTCGACCAAAAAATATGGTCAGCAATTTCGAATTAAATAGATTTATAATTAAATAATCATCTCTAGAATCAGACTGACAATTCAAATAACATAACCGAAAAATATTAAATCATAAATTATTATACAACAATTTCATGAATTGAAATTGTAAACAAAATTTCGTTGTTATATTGATATTATCGATAATATCAAAATTTTTGGTGTACAAAATATTATGTGAGCTTTTTCATATGAAAATATTGTGGATTTTAATACTTTTAAAACATGAACACCACTAATATATATTGATATTCCCAATAAAATCGACTAATCTTTTGAACATTATCTAGTTTTTTTTTTTTTTATTATTTAAATGATATATGTATGTTCTATGTTTTGCGTATTATTCCTGAGAATTTTAAAAAACACATGTTTGACTACAGTTGACGGGGGAATCGAACCCAGTTTTTTCAAACTGAAAGTTGTAAATACGTGACAGGTCGGCGACTCTAACCCCTGAGCCACCGGACCACACAACAATGTCAAGTAGCTATAAAATTTTTTCTTTTATATTGATATTTTATTCTAAAATATGAGCACCCCTACTAGATTTTAATGCTATTGACAGGGACTGAAAATAACTGTTATTGATCAAAATTTCAACTCAAAAAATCGAATGCGATTATTGTTTAAAGTACATAAGGCTTTAAAGACTTTTATAATTTAAAGTTGTTTATAAAAGTCTTTTTAGAATATCTTTGTTAATACTCAAGATGAACATTCCAAGTTTTCAACATATGTTAATTTGGATAACAGGAAGATGATAACCTAATTTACATAAAAAAAATCAAAAGAATAAAAAAATCAAATTTAATCATTATTTTTGATTTATATAATAAAAATCAATATTAATAATTATTTATAAATTTTATTTTTCAATCAAAAATAAATATTAAGTATGATTTATAATATAAAAGTCTTAAAGTATTTTTTTTTATATTCCTCATAACAGTTAACTATTATTAATATCATTAGTAGTAACTACAGCATTTTTTTATGTATTGATATTTTTTGTATAATATGAGCACCCCTACTAGATATTAATGCTATTGATAAGATAGTAATTAATTTTTTTTTAAATTTTTATTGATATTGATGAATAATTTTTTTGTTTTTTTTTAAAACATGAACACCCCCTGAATGCAGAGACAAGTTGCGATGAGAGCGATTTGCTGAGCGACAGCACACCTCTCCCCGTGCCCTCGCCGGCACCGCATCAACCGGCGTACAACGTGTTGAAGCCGATTCTCAAGCAACCGCAGCAACAGCAACAGTTGCAACAACAGCAGCAGTTGCAGTTGCAAAAGCAACAACTGTTGCAGGATCAGTTGCAACAACAACAACACGAGCAACAACAGCAACAACAGCAACAACAACAGCCACATCATCATCGTCTGTTGCCACCGACGCCACCGCACAGTGGATTAGGGGCATTCCACAGCCGCGAGATGACGCTGCAACGGGTGCAGCAGCAAAGCGGAATCTACAGTGGAATCACAGGCCCCAGCACAAGTGCAGCTGCGGCAGCGAACTTTCAACTTCAGCAGCAACAGCAATTGCAGCAACATCAACAGCAGCAACATCAACAACATCAACAACAACAACAACAACAGCAACATCAACAACAACAGCAACAACATCAAAGACCATATGGCAGCAACTACAACTTGTCATACGACTGGGAGAGTCTGGCAAGTGAAAGGGAACGAGAACGAGAAACGGTTTCATGGGAACAGGAAATGAACTCCGCGCCGGCGACAACGCGACACAGCTACGGCGAATTCCTGAATGCTGCAACAATTGCAGCTGGCACTCCAGTCGCAAGTCGCGTAAGTGGAACAGCAATCTATCACTATCTTTATCTCTCAGTGTGTCTGTATAACAGTGGTGTCCAAACTCACAAAACGTTTTACTGCTTTACACTGCAAAAATGAAATGAAAGCAGATCCAAACTGTACAATCGTTACAGTTGGCGAAGTGAAGAGAGCAAAGCATCAGTTGCAGTCAGTGTTGCCAACTCTTCGGGACATAAAAAAGCCATAATAGCCTTAAAAAATTTGTTGATAGCTAAAAAAAACGCTAGAGTATAAAACGATAGTTTTATTGATTTAATCCAGTGTTTTTGGAATATTTTGATGCAAAAAATTCTTCAAAAAATTCTAGGAGTGAATGCAAAAAAAAAATTTCTTCGCTAATATTTTTTATGGCTTTTTAAAATTTGCTTAAAATTACTATTTTAACCCCTTTTTCCACGTTCTCATACAAAAAATGGCTTTTCAGCAATTTTCAAAAAATCATAAAAAATACTAGCGAAGTTCATTTTACAATTTTTTTTTGCAATCAGTCCTAGAATTGCTTAAAGAATGTTTTTGTGTCAAAATATTTTTTTTGGGACTGAATAGTTAAAAAATACATGGTTACAAAAAAATTTAAAAGTTTTCCATGGGTACTTAATGGGTTAAGGAAATTTTTGCATCATTCAAACGGAATTTAAATGAGTAGATGATTAAATTAAGAAATCTGCATCCAATCTTTTTATTATACAAAAATTTGACTAAGTTAGGGGGTATGAAGACATTAGTGGACCACTGTATATATTTTCGGCATTTACACTTTTTTTACGTGTGTCGGCTGCGATGCCGGCAGAATTATGAGCTTTCATGTTTAAAAACATCAACATCATGTTTATAAACATTATGGCTTTATAAAGATGAAGATCTCAGAGACTAGCAAAGTTAGAGTAGTCAGAATAATTTCATAAATACAGTCGAACTTCCCTAACTCGAATCACCATTATCCAAGAATAAAGTTCGGGTTACGGAGACTTGGTTTGTTTTATCGTTCTTTTGCTGTATCTTTTAAAAAAGTTATACAGTCGAACTTCCCTTACTCGAATCACCATTATCCGAGAAAAAAGTTCGAGTTAGGGAGACTTCGAGCAGAATTGTATGAAATTTGCTCGCTATTGCCACTCAATTTTGTTCGAGTTAGAGAAAATTCGAGTTAGGGAAGTTCGACTGTATCTATTTTAATATTTGTTGAATCAAATCTATCTGAAGTTTTTGAGAGCCTTGTACGAAGCATCTGACTAACTTGTACAAGTCACATTGGATATTTTGATAATTTTATTCAAAACTTACAAAATAAACATGTACAAGGAATTACAGAGAAGATACTGAAATGTTATATATTGTTATATTACTTTTCTTGTTGTTATGATATTTTTTCTAATTATCCAATATTATTTTCTAATATTTTTGTTTTTCATTATATTAAGATTTTAAAATTACAGGATTTTAATCAAATAAATTGTGTATGCGTATTTATATATTATATAATATTTTTTAAAACCTTTTTTTTTAATTAAAGAGATAACCTTATCGAACGAAACCCCGACTATGAATGCTATAATTATAATTTATAATTAATTCTTTAATTCTTCAAATTCTATTTCTAAATTCTACAGCAAAGCTTGCGAGACCAAAAGTCACCGATTGTGGGCCGACGGCGTTCGTCGTCGATTGCCGGAAACTTGTTGCACGGCGAACAAGATTACAGTAGACCCTCGAAGGATGACGAGTTGTTCCGCCTGTCGCACAACGGTACCCGGTAGGTGGAAGCAAGACATCGCACCATCCTCAAAATCCCCCACGACAAGCCCAACTCCCCTCCCACTCCGCACTTCTCCCTTAGTCCACAGCCCGCAAGATCCCATTCCCTATTTAAAAAAAAAAAATTAATTAAAAGAAACTTAAAAAAAAATCAGAAAAAAATGTTATTCGGACAGCCGAAGATCTAGTACCCTTGCAGAGTTTTGTAAATTTTTAAAAAGTGTTTATTTACTTAAATTTACTCAAAATGTCTTTAAAAAAAAAAACTGAAAAATTGTGTAAGAAATGCATTTATTTACTTCATATACTTGACTGATTAAGCCAACTTTTTAATAAGATGTGCAAGACAATAATAAAACAATAGTACTTGAGAACGATAGTTCATATGTCCACTATATGAAACTATAACGATATGATATTTTGACCAATTTTTATATAAAAGTCAGTCAGTGAGACCAACGAATTTCAAATAAATAAAAACAAAAATAAATAGATAAATTATAAGTTAATAAATAATCAAATAAATAAATCAATATATTAAATAATTGTTAATTAAAATAATAAATAAATAGATAATTAAATAAATAAAAAAGGAAGAAATAATCACATAAATAAAAAAAAATGAAACAAAATAAAATAATTAAATAAAATAAAATAAAATAAGTAAAGTAAATAAATAATTAAATGAAATAAAAAAAAATAAAAAATAAATTAAATAAATAAAATAAATTAAATAAATTAAAAAAATAAAATAAATTAAATAAAGAAAAATAAATTAAATAAATAAAATAAAAAAATAAAAAAATAAATAAAATAAATGAAGTAAATAAAACAAATAAAAAAATTAAATAATAAAATAATATAAACAAAATAAATAAAATTAATAAAATAAATAAAAAAAATAAAAATAAAAAAATAAAAATAAATAAATTAAATAAAATAAATAAAATATATTAAAAAAATAAATAAAAAAAAAAATATATATATATAAAATAAATAAAATAAATATAATAATCTAAATAAATTAAATAAAATAAAGTAAATAAATAAAAAAAAAAAAATAAATAAAAAAAATTTATAAATAAATATAAAGGAAATTAATGAGTCTGCCAGAATTTTGCTGTTGCGTCCGACTGCAGTAGATGCAGACACTTATTCATTTATTTCAGGGACCGTAATCATTATGAGTTATATTAAAAAATTTACGTAGTTATGATAATTTAAAGCAGTTGGGAGCAGCCGCTAGCTCCCGGAGCCCTTGCGTACCCACCGCTGATTGAAAGATTCTTATGAATCTTTTTCATTGCTAATGATTAATTTTGAGTGAATAAAATAAAACTCTCAAGTAATCATTATTTATGGCTTTTATTCTATTCACTCAAAATAAAACTTACTTTATAATTAAATTTTGTTATCATTTTAAATAAAGCTTTTGCCTTGAATGGGTTTTAATATTGATTAATTTATTAAGAATTAAATCATTATCATTGAGTTTTTGATGTTAAAAAAAATTGCGGTCCCTGATTGATTTATTTATTTATGTTATTTTAGTGTTAAAAGACACTCTGCAAGGGTGTCCGCAAATTTACCAAGACCATCAGCTGTCGCAACAAGAACTAAAACAAAAACAAGACCAACAAAACCAACAACAACAGCAACAACAACATCAGCAATGACAACAACAATAAGCACAACAACAACAACAAGCACAACAGCTTCAAAATCAACTTTAAAAACAACTTTAAAAGCAACTTTAAAAGCAACAAGCACAACAATGAGAAACATGTGCAAATTGTGGGTGCCCAAAGACGCTTAATTGCCCTTCTGACCTTTCTGACCTTTCACATGACCCCGTGACCCCGTTGCATGCCCCACACATTTGCCACATTGTTGCTGTGAAATCCTTTGCAATGTTAATAACATGCTTAAAAACAAAATTAACTCAAATTCAATTCGGTTAAAATAATATTGGTCAAAGTTCAATCAAAGGTCAATTCATAATCCTGCGTGTGTGTGTGTTAGTGAGTCTACGTGTGCGTGTTTGTGTGTGAATTTGTGTGTGAATATGTGTGCCTGTATGGATGAGTGTGTGAGCCAAATTCATCCACCTGATTTCCGTTAATTGCACAATATCCATTTTTTTAAATCAATTTTTTTGGGCAATTTTTTTAATAACTTACAGTGGAGCCTTGAGATGTTCAATTAAATATAAATTTAATATATTTTATTAAATTTATTAAAAATATTTAAAATAATTTGTACACTTTTTAATGACAAAGTAAATTTTAAATTTTTTTTAAATGTGAGAGATCTCGATTCTTAGACCTTTTTTTTATTATTTAAAATCAGGAATCGCAAATAGGTGTTCTGAAAAAAAGTTAAAATCTTTTCTTTTAAATTTGTATACAACATTTGTATACCATTTCTATTATGGAATCTAAAAATAAAAATTATTTTTAATAAAAATTTTAAGATATATAATTTAAAAACTAAAGTTACTTTTAAATTTCTGTAATAAAAATTGGAAATAAAAGTTATTTTTCGATTTTTACTATAACAATTTTACCAATAAAAATTGAGAATAAAAATTATTCTTTAATTTTTATAACAAAAATTGGAACTTAAAGTTAATTTTCGATATTTATTATAAAAATTTAAAAATAACTTTTAGTTTTAATTTATAATATAATTTTTTATTTTTACACTTAAAATCTAAAAGTACCTTTTATTTTCCATTCTTGTGATAAAAATTGAAAATAAGAGCTATACTATGAGTTTTAAATAAAAACTAAAATTAAATTATAAACTTTTGATATAGGTTTTAATAACGTGAATTATTATTTTAAAATTTTTTCATTTAAATCGAAAAAGTAAAGTTTAATTTTAACTTTTTCCTGTATAAATTGACATTTAATAAATAATAATGAACAAAAAACTTGTTTAAATTTCCTATGAAATTAATAATTTTTTTTTTTTTTTATTATTTTTTTCTCTTATTCATTTTAAATATTTTTATTTTTATAAGACATTTCGAATTGTGTAAATTGTAAGACTTATTGCTGTAGCTTCTTTGTGACGAGGCTCCACTGTACACAGTAGTACTTGGCAGCCCAATTTAGCTGGAAGCCAATATTTATGATAATTTATGATTTATTATAATTTATAAATCCATGCATCCATATATGTTTTTGTGTGGTTCGTGGGCTTTGTGATTGTTTTGTGATTGCAGGGATCGCAAGTCGCTAGCGAAATCGCCGATGCAACAGCGCGGGGAGAGAATGGAGAGCGGCGTGCTCACCTTTCAGCAGGCCATGTCCGGTGCCGTGTCGCCACAATATGCAGCAACAGGAGGAGGAGGAGTAGGAGTAGGAGGATTAACTGTAGCATCCACAACTTCGGATGGAGCTGAAGAGCTGGACCGACGACTTTTGGGCTCCAGCTCGGCCTTGGCTGCCGTCGTCGAGGATACAACAACGAGTGGACCCGATGCCACCGATTCCCCCACAGCCGAATCCGAGTCCGAACCCGATGACGATGACGATGATGATGATGACGATGATATTGAGTTCAATGATGATGATGATGATCTGCCTGGCGCTTCTACATCCAATAATGCCCAACTCTATCCCACACTGCATCTCTCCAGTCTGCTGCGGGAACGCGGCGTTGGCGAATCCTCCTCAGCTCAGTCCGCGGGCGGCGTCTGCACCCTGAACGGTCCGCCGGTACCGCCCCTTCCCCCGCCACCGCCACCGCCCACAGGCAGCACGGTCACCTTTGCGGCAACGCGACAGCGACCACGCACCGCCAGCATGCCGGCCGAGGGTCGCAAGGTGAGTACTTCGAAATCTATTAAGTCGGAATTGAAATATCTATATAAAAATAAATGAAGGAAAATCTGGAAAATTACATATTCTGCTAAAAAAACCTTCATTGCAGTACGTTTTTTCAAATTTTTTCTTTATTTTTTCATTACAATAGACCATTTTCTTTAGAATTGACCCTGTTACCGGGTATCTAGTAGTCGGACAGACCCTGTGTCGACATTCTTAGCCAAAACCTACTTTACCTATATATTTCGATTTTTGCAGTATTTTTTTTTCTTGATAAAAAACCTTTTTACCGGGTATCTGCTAGTCGAGAGAACCTTGTGTCGACATTTTTAAACCGATTATCTGCTGGCCGAGAATAACTCAACTGAGAAATGATTATTCTTTAAGTACCACAGAGTATACATAATTGTCGGGTATTTGATAGTCGAGAACACTCGCTAATGAGATCAACCTATGCCGATTTAAATAATGAGTTATAAGAAATAATAATAAGAAATAAGAATAATTAAGCTTGCAACAAATTCAACATACTCCATTCTACACCTTACTGCCAGGTATTTTCCAGTCGAGCATTCGCCTGATATTTGAAATTAAATAAAAATTTAATTAAAAATGTATAAAAAATAAATAATAATAATTTAATATTAATTGAAGTCAATACACAATAGTGTATATCTTATTGCCGGGTATCTTTTAGTCCATCAATTTCTTTACATAATAAAAAATTAATAAATAAGTTATAAATAAATAAATTATTAAAAAAAAACAAATATATTTTGTAAGTAATAGATTTAATAGTTCTTATTGCCGGGTATCTTTCAGTCGAGCACTTGCCCTAAATATGCTTAATTGAATGACGTGTTTTTTTTTGCTGTGATATTGCAATGCTGAGCTTAAGTGTTAAGTACTCATTATAAGGCTAATCGCTGGGCTTACGGACATGGCACACAATGAATAACTCGAATAACGTGAATAACTTGAATAACTTGAGCGATTGCCTAGACCAAGAAACAAAGCAATTCTCCCTCCCTCCCTCCAATTCTCTGCCCCCGTCTCCGTCTCCATCTACAGCTCAATTCTCAGTTCAATTCTCTGTCGCATGTCGTCATTTTGGGCGCATTAAGCCCTCGGGACTCGGAATAGACAACATTGCCAAGGAATGCTTTTCTCTCGTCTATATTGTTAATCCTCGAGCAAAGCACAAGAGACATCGTTAGAGAGAGAGAGAGAAAAGGAGGAAGAGAGATAGAGAAGGACTGCGGCAAGCACGGTCCATCAGTGTTGACAGAATTTTATGGCCCAAAATGGCGAATTTTATGAAACAAAATATTCTGGGGTGCCACAGAAATCGCTTTCGCTTGAATTTCACTCAAATTTAAGTGGCAACCCCGATTAATTTCAAAATATTTTCAATAGAATAAAACTCCAAAAATAAAAGAAAAGCATGAATTTACTGATAAAGTTTATAAAAATGTATACTTTAAAAGTTCGAGTTTTGCGCAATTACAAAAAAATATTTAAGTCTAGCTATAAAAAAAGCCTAAAATCTCCTTCATATACATAAAATATACAAGTCTAGCTATAAAAATATTAAAGATATTCTTCAAATACATTAAATATACAAGTCTAGCTATAAAAAACCTAAAAATCTTCTTCAAATACATTAAATATCCAAGTCTTGCTATGAAAAAGCTGAAGATCTTCTTTAAATACATAAGATATTCAAGTCTAGCTATAAAAAAGATAAAGATATTCTCCAAAAACATAAAATATCCAATTCTAGCTATAAAATAGCTAAAATTTGCAACATTGCCATCAGTTCCAAATGCAATTCTAGAGTTGTTTTTCAGAGTCAATGGAGAATTGAAAATTTTCGTATGCACAAAAGTTGCAAGCCTTTGGGGAAATGTGTGTGTGAGTGTATGTACATATGTAAATGTATATGTGTGTGTGTGTGTGGGCTCCAAGGAATGCTCAGTGCAGTGAGAAGCAGCGGGAAAAGTCAACAGAAAAGTTGCAGCAGACAATTTTCTTCTTTTTATTTTTTGGCGTTCTGTTTGCGACTCGTCTGATTTGGGGCCAAGCTTTTGTCGCACACACACACACACACACTTGACATTCTTTGTAGCTTCAACTTGCGCTATTTATATGACCAAGCGGCCACCTGGCACAGTGTCACACAGTGGGTCATTTGCCTGACTTTGCGACTATTTAAAAAAAAAAAATCATTTTTCTGGAATAGACTTCTTTTTGTCTTGAAATCGCATAAATAAATAAATATAATATAAATATTTTATTTGGGTCCCAAAATATCAACGACAAATTGTTACACATTTGTCAGCAATAGACATAAAAAAGTCGTCGTCAGCGCGAGCTTCTTGCTTGGTTTTTAAAAATATATGTTAATTTTGTAAACATTAAATTGCATTTTATTTTTGTTATTTGATAAGTTTTGTAAATTTTGAAATATTTTTTATGATTTTGAAATTTGATTGATTCTACCCACTGTGCGCTCCCATCCAGAAGCTGTTTGCCATTGCTTCGATTTTTTTGGGCGGCACTTAAAGCGGATTGTTGTTACGGCAAACAGATGGGCGTAGAAAATGGAGGATATAAAATGGGAAAATGGAAAACTGCAGTTGGGCATTTGACAGTTGGCAGTTCACAGTTGACAGTTCACAGTTCTGATCCCAAGTGGAAAGCGGTCAAATCCTTTGGCATCAGTTGATTGCACTTGCGACATTTTGCTCTCATATTTATTTCGTCGTGGCTTGTGAAATTTCAATTTTGAGTGCTATCAATTCCCAAAATGACCAGGTCAATGCGCCACTTGCAACTTCTGTCTCTCTCTCTCTCTCTCTCTCTCTCTCTCTCTCTCTCTCTCTCTCTCTCTCTCTCTCTCACGTTGTCTCTCTATCTCCATCTTATTAATAGGTTGGTGACTTTGTGTGTCTGTCCTTACAGCAGAGTTGTCCAACCTCACATAGTCAAATATTGCGCTTGTGTGCGTACACAGAAAAAAAATCCGGGCTATTTAGCCCGAATTCAATCCGAAACGATGTCAGATGTGGGGATTTTTTTAAACCAAGTATGAAAAACTTGATTTTACCAATCCCGAGTTCAATCCTGAAATTCTTAAATTCAGGCAACTTTTTTTTTAAACTTTTTTTAAACTTTTTTTAAAGATTTTTAACGTTTTTTTTGTAAATTTTTTTTTAAATTTTTTTGTTTAATAATTATTTTGTTTTAAATTATTTTTTATTAACACTTCTTTATTTTTACCGATTTTTTTTTTAATTGATGGTGGGAATCGAACCCAGGTTTTTTTCAAACAGGTCGGCGACTCTAACCACTGAGCCACCGGACCAGTTGAAATGAGAGAGGCCGAGAGAGAATCAAGTAATTTGGGCTTATTTTTCCATTTTAATCCCGATATAGACTTGATTGTTCAGCTTAATCCTGGAAACATACTTAAAAAATGCAGGCTTAAATTAAGTATTAAGGCTTGATTTTAGAATGGCTTTTTTTTCCTGTGTAGCAGCGAAACACGAAGACACAAAACGTTTTACTGCTTCACACTGAACAAATGAAATGAAAGCACACTCGAATTGTCGAAAAGTCTAGCGCTGTACTCCTCTCTCCTCATTGAACGCAGCTCAGAGACTGACATCAAAAAGGATCAGCCGATCAGATGCCTCGTGAGAGAGCAAGAAGCCGAAGAGGCGCATTGAGAGAGAGCAAAAGCCGCCGAGCGTGCTATTTATAGACCACACGCATTCTCACTCTCTGTACGTGTGTCGCCTGCGACGCCGGCAGAATCATGAGCTTCCATTCAAGGGGATGGGCTTTTTTCTATTTGGACACCACTGCTTTACAGACACCTAGAGCTCAGAACTTATTTATTATTATTTTGTTCCTTTTTACTTAATATTCAAAATGTTTTTCTTTAAATTTCATTCAATATAATTTGTAGTAAATATGTTTCTTTATGTTTTAATTCTGTTTGAATCGAATTGAATACTGGGTATCTAACTGTCGTGCAGCCTTAACTGAAGTGCTCTTCAATTTTTGTCTGCAGTGTTTGCTTTTTGTTGCCTGCAAAAATTTCAATGCGAGCTGCTTTCGGCAAACTAATTACATTAGCTGCAACGATAAGTGCACGCCAGATAAACACGAGCCAGCTTACGCTCTCCTTTTCACCTCTCTTTTCACCTCTCTCTCTCTCTCTTTTTCGCTCGCCCCTTCCATCACATTTGTGTCGGATTAGGGAAGTAAGAAATTCAGGTGGAAAACATGAAATAACTCTGAACTCTTCATTTAAAAGATGTGCATTAAAAGGGAATGGGAATCATAAATCCTTGGCTAATGACCAGACTGTTTCATCTCTCTCTCTCTCTCTCTCCCATTTGTGCTCTTTCCCTCCCTCCCCCTCTCTTTCACTCCGTCTCCCTCACATATTTTTGTGGGATTTTTTTTATGTGCCAAAAAATGAGGCACACAAAAGGCAACTCAACTAGTAAAGTTACAAACTCACGCCTACATATAAAGTTCATGCGAGCACAGTCATGGTCAGCTAAATAATAACACCTAGGCCATGAAAATATTTGCAATGCAACTGTTACATTTTCTTGACAATATATTTGTATTTATTTAAATATTATTAAATTCCAATTTAAGCAAAGTTAAAAATATGTAAACTTAAAAACAAATATTCCAAAATTTCAAAAATTAAGATCTTTTTATTGAAATCAATATATACTGGGGTGCCACAGAAATCTCTTTCACCTGAAAAATTACGTAAATTTCATACAAATGTACGTCAAATTCAAGGGAAAGAGATTTCTGTGGCACCCCAGATAAATTAAATTAGGGCAGAATTAAAAATTGAATTTAGTTTTATAAACTTAATTTAAAAACTTTAATTTAGTTTTTAAAATGATTACATTTTGACAACTTGTTTCAATTTTATTCTGAACCGAATTAAAATTAACCGTTATGCATGAATCGGTTTCTTAACGGTTATTTCGGTTGGAATAATTTCGTTTTTTGAGTTTTGGATAAAAATATAAAAGTTTGGTTTCGGTCACGGTTTCAGTAACGGTTATCAATTGCAATCGGTTATTACCGATTAACGGTTGCGGTTATGGTTACGGCTTTAATATCTGTTAAATAATAAGTAATATTTTTCACTTTAAACTAAAAAAAAAACAATAGTTGACATCAAATAAATTGTTATATGCTGGTGTACTTAATATGTTGGCCAGCATTGTGTGTGTCTATGTCTATGTGTGTGTATTCTATAACATAAGTGGCAGACAGCTGTGTCCGTGCTTTAGGCTGAATGCCTAATATCGACGACGCCACCTGGCGCCATTTTGCGAGCCAAAGCATCAAGATTCCAGAGTGAAGAGTGGAGTGAGGAGAGAGTAAAGAGAGTAAAGAGAGGAGAGTGAAGAGCGGAGCGAGACTTGGAAAGCTGACAGTTGCTTAGTCATGCTGAATGCTTGGTTGGCTGCTTAGTTGGTATGGAAGTTGCCATAACAGTAATCTCTCTCTAGTCTCTTCTTCTTTTTCAAAATCATGCCTTCGTCTTTTATTTTTTTGCCACTAATAGATGGGAATTTCTCATAGTTGACTGGCTTTTTGTATTTCTCTAGAGACAGAGCAAAAGATAACACGACAACGGGACAATGGGACAACGGGATATGCAAAGCGTCAAGCTCTTGAAAAATTACAAACTTTTTAAATATTATTTACAGCTGCGGTCAAAAAAATAGTAGTGCTTGCCATGAACTTACAAAAACTTAAAATTTAAAGACTTTTAATTTATCCAAATTTTTTATTCAATTTTTTTAAGATACGTTATTATATTGTTAATCAATCTGAGAAATCAAAGATAGTGAAAATTTATTATTTTTCGACTTAGCAATTTTTATCTTGTAATAGTCTGAAAAATGTGCGGTCAAAATAATAGTAGTGAATGCATTAAAAGTGGGAAAAAAGGATATTAAGCAGGAAAGGCACTTGATTTGATGTTTATTTATGTAATTTGATAATTTACTATAAATTTTATAAACAATTTTTTGCTTAGAGTTGTTACAATGGGGCGTGGCAAGCATTGCATGTTTGCGAAATAATAATCTGGCAGAAAAAAGTCCGGAAAAAATTCCGTTATTGAAAAAAAAATA
This sequence comes from Drosophila recens, assembly GCA_037043495.1. Classification (NCBI taxonomy): domain Eukaryota; kingdom Metazoa; phylum Arthropoda; class Insecta; order Diptera; family Drosophilidae; genus Drosophila; species Drosophila recens. Next base: position 79,774 of record JBAMBJ010002732.1, on the reverse strand, counting down.
CCTGCCAAAAGTGATTTCGGTTTGCTTAGGAACATCTGAATTGGCCCTTGAGAAATAAGGAAACTTGTAATGGTTGGATGTGTCCAAAATTATTTTATTTGGTGGTCGAGGATCTCGATAACATATAAGGTATCCATAAAAATCCGAATATCAACCCGGATTCCCCTGCAGGACCGTCAAACATGGTGGTTCGAGAATAATGATCTGGGCGCATTTTCACTTTACGGGGTCGAACCCATATATTGGATCAAAACCATAATGGATAGGCACGAGCATGTGAAATATCTTCAGGACATTATGCTACCGTATTTTTCAGATGATATGCCGATAATTTGGTGGTTCCAACAGGACATAGACCCAAAGGATACCAGCAAATCTGCGAAAGAATGGTTCGCATAAAAAAAAGTTAATGTATTTGAGTGGTTCCCACGGTCCCCCGACCTGAGCCCGATTGAAAATTTGTGGTCCGATATCAAGAGGGATATTGCAAAACATCAAACAAAATATAATATTCATCTTTAGTAGATCGCTAGGAGCCCCTGGAGCTTAATACATCCAGAACGATGTCAAAGCCAGGTGGACTCCATGATCTGCCGTTGTAAGGCGGTAATTCAAAATAAAGCCTTCACAAAAAAGTATAAAATTTGTTAATTATTAAGTGCCTTTCAAATATCTAACCCTTTAAATAACAAAAAAATTAATTTAGGCTTGATTTCATCATTAAAATATTGTAATATGTTCATCACTACTATTATTTTGACCGCCCATTTTTCAAACTATTACAAGAAAAAAATTGCTAAGTCAAAAAGTAATAAATTTTCACTATCTTTGATTCCTCAGATAGATTTACAATATAATAACGTACCTTAAAAAAAATAAATAAAAAATTTTAATAAATTGAAAGTCCTTTAATTTTCAGTTTATGTAATTACATTGCACGCACTACTATTTTTTTGACCGCAACTGTATATATTTACAAAAATATTTCTTTGCTTGAAAAAGAAAAAGAAATTATTTAGTTTCATATTTCAGTTTAATTTCAATAATATACTTGGATATACAAAATATTTTTAATATTTTTAAGACTTTATTATTAATATTTTTTTCAAGTGGAGTTAAGTTAAAGGGATTAGGGAAATAAAAAATAATTTAAAATACACTTTAAACTTGCTCGTAAATGCTGCCAGAATTAAATATTATCAATATTGAGGCTCTTTTTCCCCTGGCAAACGCAGCGTATACTTAATTATTGTTATTATATTTCTAATTGTTTGAATAAAACAAAACTTGTAAAATATTAAATTAAAAATATGAATATTAATATTCATTTCAGCAGCAATCTTAAGTATCTCTAATGGGTTTTTTTTTGCCTGCTTACTCAGCGTATACGCAATTTTCCTCTTCTTCGAATTATTTTATAAATAATTATTAAACAAAAGTATACAAAAAACTTTAAAAATATAATTTTGAAAATGTGAATTTTAATATTAATTTATTTTACAATTTTAAGTATTCCTAATGCGTTTACGCAGCATATACGCAATAATTGAAATTTTATTTATTTTCTTAAATTAATAATTTTAAAAATAGTAAATTAAAAAAGGGAATTTTAATATTATTACTGGCCGGCTCACGCAGCGTATACGCTTTAAATATTATTCTTATTAATTTTTTATTTATTTTATATTTAATTATTTTAGCGATCAAACAGTAATATAAAACTTTATAAATATTAAATTATTATTGATTATTTTCCTTAGCAATTTTAAGTATTTCTAAAGCGTTTCTTTGGTGGCTTACGCAGCGTATACGCAATTTTAGTAATTTATAACTATTCAGTTATTATTGAAACAATATAAAGGTACAGAATTTCCTAAACAATTTTAATTAATTCATTTTCTATTTTATTATTGAAGCAAACAAATTATATAGAATAAAAATATAAAACTAAGTCTCGCAATTGAGTTTCTTGGTCGGTTTACGCGGCGTATGCTCAATTATTGTCTCGTTATTGTGTCAAGCTCAGATGATGATGATTATGATGATGATGATGATGATGATGATGATGATGATGATGAAGATGAAGATGGTGATAATAATGATGTTAATGATAATAATGATGCTGATGATGATGATAAAGATAATTGTAATCGCATCATTTACAATAATGCATAAGAATCTCAGCATTTCTGTGTATACAAAGTGTATTTGTATTTGTGTTTACATGTGTATTTGTGTATTTGTTTTGTTGTTGTTGTTGTTTCATTGTTGTTGTTGCTTTCTGTCGTTGCAGCCTCGATTGGCGGACACGCGTCGCTCGGCAATTCATTGTGGCGACAACGATGTGGACACGGATTATTATCGACTGCGCAGTTTCAGCATCACGTCGCACGGCGTTTGCAATTTGGGTGATTCATTACGGTAAAGTGGACGTGGCAGCAGCACACAGACACAGTTAGACAGACAATGAGACAACAAGTTTTTTACTGTTGACTGTTTTGCATCTCTGACAGTTTACTTACTTCTTTTTTTTTCCTTCTCTTTCTCCTTCTCTTTATCTTGTTTCTCTTGACAGCAGTCGCAGGTCACGTTCGATCAATTCTGTGACATCGGCGGCAACAACGACGCACAGTGGTGTGGATCGACACAATAGGTGAGCATAAATAAGTATCAATATACATATGAAAAATATGAATATGATTGTGAGTTTAAAATATGAATGTGAGTGTGTTGATTTGTCAGTGAACTTCTATCTCAGTTCATTCAACACATTGGTTATAAATGAATTGAATTTCATTTGATTTTATTTCACTTTAAAAACTAAAAATAAATAATCATAAAATTTTCATTTAAACTTTATTTATTTTTTTATTTATTTAAATATAATTTATAAAACAAAAAAATATTGAATGTGAATGTAAATTTAAACTTTAAAAACAAAAATTTTAATTTCATTTAGTTTTTTTGTTTAAATATAATTTATGAAAGTAAAATAATTTAAATTAAAAATTAAACTTCAAAAATATTTAATAACATAAATTTATAAATGTGCAACTTAAGGCGGTTTTCAAGGTCAGACGTCTGAATTCTAGCTATTATTTTTATAAAATCGTGGACAGAAAACGCGTTAAGATTTTCTAGTTCTGTTTATTGTATTTGGTAGGAAAATATATTGAAAAAAAGTAACAAAATTAAAAAAAAAAACGGTTGCTTAGTTCCGAAAATAACGAAGCTAAATAGCATAAATGACTTCAACGCCCGTGCCTCGAGAAAAAAAAATAAATTTGTAGAAATTGCAGTCATTTGAAAATGAAAATTTAATTTGTCACTTTTTTTTTTATTCCTATATACCAAAAATTTTAACACTTATTTCATCAAAATCGGTCCAGAAAAACTTGAGTAATCGTGTGAACATGTTTGCAAAACATGATTTCGAGAAAACGCGTTTCAAGTTTTGAATTTACTTGCATTAACATTACGTTAACAGTGCATTAACATTTCGTTAAAATTTCGATAACATTGCTTTAACATTGCATTAACATTTCGTTAAAATTTCGTTAACATTGCGTTAACATTGCGTTAACATTGCGTTAACATTGCGCTAACATTGCATTAACATTGGGCTAACATTGCATTAACATTGTTTTACAATTAAAGCTTTAGCAATTTAAAATTTTATAAAAGCTAAGCTGAAGAAAAAAAAAACGAAAAACAAAAATTACTAAAGTAGAGGACCCCCTTAAGATGTAAAATACAATATAACAAAATTTACTAAAGTTGTTTAAAATGTTAAAATTAAATTTTAAACAATTGAACGAATCTTAGACGAAATTTTTTGTTTTTTTTTTAATATAAAAATGCGTCGAGTAGCAACAGTTTTTAGAAAACAGATTGATTATAATACCATTTTTATTATTTGCTTTTCTCTTAAATTGTCTTATTAAAAAATAATATTATTTTTAGTTTAAAAAAAATATGTAAATGTATTTAAGACGCATATTCTAGAATCCAGATGTTAATCACTTTTTGACCAGTGTATAGATTGTTTATCAAATGACAATGGAACTTGGCAAACAAGGCACAGGGGCAAAGTTCATAAACGGTGCCCAACAATGAAAGCGTGTCCCACACACGGAAAGAGAGAGAGAGAGAGAAAGAGAGAGGGAGGGAGTGAGTGAGGGAGAAAGGAAGACAGGAGTGCAGACTAATTTCATACAATTTCCACACACAAAACAATTTCCGCTGCCATTACCAACAGCTTTTCCTTCGCTTTTCTTCTTTTTATCCATTTTTCTTTCTTTTCATTTTTTGTTTGCTGTTTTTTTTTTATTTACTTTATTTGTATTTTGTAAAGGAATTTTGCTTTTATTGCTTGCTTACTGTTTGCCCCTCACTTCCTCCTCACGCTCTGTCTCTCTCTCTCTCTCTCTGTCTCTGTGTGTCTCTTACTCTCTCTTGCATGTGGCATTTTACATTGTCGTGGGGTTTTTATTATTATTGCTGTTATTATTGTTATTACATGCGCCGATGTCACTTTCTCTTTCTGTTTTCATCATCATCATCATAATCATCATCATAATCATCATCATCATAATCATCATCATCAGTTGCCTTGTGGAATCATTGAATCAAAGTCTTTTTAAACAAGCAGACATTTTATTTAAATTAAATACTTTTTACCACTCATAAATTTTTATTTTACTTAAAAAAAATTAGTTAAAGGGTATATTTTATTCGTTGAAATGAATGTAACAGGGAGATGGAAGCATCTTCGACCCCATAAAATATATTTATACTTGATCAACATCAACAGCCGAGTCGATATAGCCATGTCCGTCTGTTCGTTAGATGCTATTAGAGCTAGAGCAACCAAATTTGGCTTCACGCAGAACGAAGCTTGTTTCAAAGTTTTGCCACGTTCCCATTATACGCCCAGTTTCTAATATACTACGTACTTTAACTACTATTATACTAAATAATACTAAATCGCAACAAGATTAGCCAAATATATCGTTAGTAATGACGGATTAAAGTGCCTAAAAGTATGCAATATTTTTTATATATATATTAAAAAAAAAAATAATTTTTTTTTAATTTAATTATTCTGTTATTATTATTATTATTTTTTTTTTTCGTTTTACAAATTTTTATTTTTCATACAAATTCAAGTGAAATTCAAGCGTAAGCGATTTCTGTGGCATCCCCGATTATCATAAAAATTTAAGAGAAATTCAAGCGAAAGCGATTTCATTGGTACCCTGTATATGTAATTTTAAAAAAGTATTTTTATTGTTTTATTTTATTTTATTTTGTTTTATTTATTATCATCGATTTTAAAATACAGTCGAACTTCCCTAACTCGAACTTCCCTAACTCGAAGTCTCTCTAACTCGAACAAAGTCGAGTGGCAATACTAGGCAAATTTCATATAATTCTACTTCCCTAACTCGAAGTCTCCCTAACTCGAACCTTTTTTGTGGATAATGGTGATTCGAGTTAGGAAGTTCGACTGTATTATTAACATCAAAAGATTCACAATTTATGAGAAAAATTAAATAGTAATAAGTGAACAAATAAAACTTAAGCTTTAGTTTAGTAGGTAAAATTTAAATTTAAGCTAAAGATTTTAACTATTTTAATATTCTATTACTATTGTTTTTTATTTTAGTATTCTTTAATGATTTTTAATTATTTAATACTTATCGTTTATTTAAATTGTCTGTCTAATGCTAGAGATGCGCGCCCGTGCGCGAAGGGTCGTGGGTTCGATTCCTGGTTTGGTCAACGAATTTTTCTATTTATTTTTTTTATAATTTTTATTTTCAATGCAATTTTAAAATTTAAAGATATCGTGCAAATTGGCTAAAATCTCTCATTTATAGCATATAGGTTTGCAGCTGCCATAGAAACGATAGGAAGATACTTAATTAAGGATTAGTTTGGGCATCAAGTCTTCAGCGTGCCTAGGCCCTGGGTATATTACTGTCGAGTGAACTCGACTATTCCGCTTGTTTAATTTTTAGCTTTTGTTTTGAATTTTTATTGTAATTATATTATAATAATACTAAAAATTATATTACTACTATTGTTATTGTCATGTTTGTTATATTATTTATATTATTTTTGTATTTTTTAATTAATTGTCAATTATACATATTTATATTAATTAATTTATTGGTTTTTTAATTATATTTAAAGTCTTTCTTAAAAATAATTTTAGTTTGTCCTTATATTATCTATTTTTCATTTATTTATATTATTTATATTACATTTTATCTCTTATTTTTTATTTTTTTAAAAGCAAAAATAAATGTTTTTATATAAATGAATATGTCTGTGAGTCACTGTATGTATTGTAAAATATTCTATGAATAGCTATAAAATGTCAATGACTTGATTTATTTTGTAATTTGTAATTCATTAGCTGTAGTTCTTCTTCTCTCTTTCCCCGTCTCTTTGATGTTGTGTTGTCTCTTTTCAACTGCAGCAATGCGTCGCGCACTTCCGGTTGCTGCGATGTTGGAGGCGTGGCGGGCAAAGGGAAGAGGTCGTTGTCGGGGGCGGGGGCGGACCCCTCGCTCGCGCTGCAGCCGCAGAAAGTGAATGGCCATCATCAGAATGTGAATCAAAATGGCGATCCCGTGCCGGCGTATAAAATCGCAATGCTCGGCGCTTCCGGTGTGGGAAAGACAACGCTGACGTATCAGTTCACAACATCGGAATATATCTGCGCCTATGATTTGAGTCTGGGTAAGTCAACCATCAATAACAAAATCAAATTCTATCGAACCGGAAGCGGAAGCGGAAGCCAAACCGGAAACGGAACTGAAAACAACCAAAAAACCTGAAATTAAAAGCATGTGACACGCGTTAAACGATAGCATTCAACAAAATGTCGAAATAGCAGAGGACAAGACAAATTACAGTGGGTCACAGTGGGAATGCGACACACGCGGCACAGTTAGTCACGCAAGTGTTTTGACAACATGCAAAAATTCACAGACAAGTCTAGCTATTTTTTTCAACAAAATAAAAAATTTAAATACAGTTAGTCAAGTCAATATTCTGTCAAAAAATATATGTATGTAAATACTTCTCACACAGTTTGTCTTGGAATTGTTTTGACAACATATGCACAATTATTTTGTTTAACATAATAGGAAATTGACATACAACATAAATAATTATTTTCACAAGATATAAAAATGACATACAGTCAGTCAGGCAATTATTTTCATAACATGCTAAAATTCACTTACTATCAGTTTTTAAAATTTATTTACTTCTCATACAGTTAGTGGAGCAATTGTATTGACAACATACAATATAAACAGGGTATAATAAAAAATGGATATACAGTTAGTCAAGCAATTATTTTAACAGTAATTATTTTTAAAATATAATTATTTCTCATACAGTTAGTGAAGTAATTGTATTGACAACATACAAAAGCTCACATAAAATTTAAGTATTTTTTCTACAATATACAAAATTGACATACAGTTGATCAAGCAATTATTTTGACAACATACAAAAATTCACATCCTGTGTGTCAAGTAATTATTTTTAAAATATAATTACTTCTCATACAGTTAGTGAAGCAATTGTATTGACAACAGACAATATAAAATGTTGACATACAGTTGGTCATGCAACTATTTTGACAACATACAAAAACTCACATCCTGTGTGTCAAGTAATTATTTTTAAAATATAATTACTTCTCATACAGTGTGTGAAGCAATTGTATTGACAACATACTATATACAAAATTTACATACAGTTGGTCAAGCAAATATTTTGACAACATACAAAAATTCACATCCTGTGTGTCAAGTAATTATTTTTCAAATATAATTACTTCTCATACATTGTGTGAAGCAATTGTGATGACAACATACTATTTAAAAAATTTTCATACAGTTCGTCAGGCAATTGTTTTGACAAAATTTACAAATTCAAGTAATTATTTTTAAAATTTTTATAATTTTCATACAGTTGCTCAAGCAATTGCTTTGACAATATACCAAAATTCACATACAGTTCAAGTAATAATTTTCACAAATTAAAAAAAAAGTTCAACTACAGTTAGTCAAGCAAATATTTTGATAAAATAAAAAAACCGTTTGCCTAGTATTTTTTATTATTGCCTAAATATATGGACCGCGTGGCGAACGTTACATTTGCACGCATATTTTCATGTTTATACTGATTCATCTCGCGTTGAGTTCTGTACATTTTAATTAATTTTTCTAAATTAATTAACTAAATTAAGTGGATAATATGACCATATGTCAAGAAGTCTCGTTAAAAAAATATATTTAAATTTTATCTGTTGCGAACACATTTTTACTTCGAATTATTAAAATATCTAGCTTAAAAAATATTGATAAGAAGTCTCGTTAAATACAATTTTTAACTGTTATCTGTTGCGAACGTTACGTTTTTACTTCAAATTATTAATATATATTAAATATCCTGTCAATATGGTTTTTGTCTTAAATAAAAGAAAACTCAATATCCAAAAACCTAAATTAATATCAGCGTTAATCCAGACGTTTTTGGCCCACTGTTCGGGGGTAGGATTAAAAAGTGGGAGGGACTGTGGCTTTTAATCAAGCGCATTTGCATTTTAATTACGCCGCAGACTCATCAAATATGAAAAGTGCCGTTGCTAATTTCATTAACTTTGCTAATACATCACTGGGAAAATTAAGGGAAAGAAGAAGGGAGAAGAAAGTACACAAGGGAAATGTGAAGTGTCAAATTGTGGGAGGAAGTAAAAGGCAACTTACAAGTAAATATCTCAAATAGCTCAACAAAATGACTGAAAATTGCTTGAAAAACGTTTCCTAATTCTATTTGGAATACAGATTTTCAATATCGATTTAATGTCACATTATCAAATTTAAATAGACAGAAACGACAGTGAAAGACGAGTAAGAAGAGAGTCAACAATTAATGACAGCGATTTGTTTTTAAGATGTCATCAATTTAAAATTGATATTAATTAAAATTGTTGCCAACAAATATCTAAAGTAAAAGGGTATAAATATTGTATTCGTTGCAATGTTTATTGTTACATACCTTATAAAGCGGGGATGCCCATCGCCTATGCACACGACGCGCATTTGTTTTTGTTTTGCACATCGGATATGGGAAGTGTGTGAGAATACACATTGGAAAGCATCTGGCGCACATTGGCAAATTACACAAACAAATTTTGCACATTACGCTTTCGGTCGTCTTTCGTTGCTGGCAAAACAAAAACAATTGCATTGCATCGTTTTGCTTTTGCTAGTCCGAATGTATTTCGTTGTTGTCTTATCGTTTGGTGTACACCGAAAAAGAAGAAGTTAACTTCGTTGTGAAACGTGTGACGCTTGTGTTTTTTTTTTTAAAGAAACATGCTCCTATTTCTTTTTCTGTGTACACATTGAAATAAAAAAATTATCGTTTCATGTGTGCGTGCTCATTTTTTTTATTTGTATCGGTGCGTGCACATCCATAAAGCAGCTTAGGGCACCCCTGTTCTAAAGTATATACAGTAATGGACATAATAATAGAAACGACAGTTATTGAAGCATTACAATCAATCATGAAGATCAAATTCAGTTGTTTTAACATCAATGGCAAGTGCATTTTAATCCTGTTTGAATAATACACAACTGTACTTAACCCATTAAATACGCATCAAATATTTCGAATTTTTGTAAAAGTCTACTTTAGAAACTTTTTTCCTCGGGCTTAAACAATAAATGCTTTGATGCAAAAAGTTTCTCCAAACAAAACTAATCGTGACTGCAATCAAAAATCTGTTCGCAAATATTTTTTATAATTTGTATCATGCATTTTTTTTTTAGGAAACACATTTTAATTTCTTTTTACAAATATAAGCTACTATTTCAGTATTCAAATACAAATTCAAGCTGTAATTAGTCAACTTGCTCCGAGTGGCATTTGTGCAATGTACAGCAACGTGTCCTGAATTCATCAGAGCTGAAAAGTGCCCTCAAATCCCATGTGGGCAGTGCGTGCAACGGATTTGAAGCGAGAATCTAAAACGCAATTTCAGTTGCAGCTCAGTTTGCAGTTGCTATCGGAATGGAAATCGAGCGTTAAGTGCGTATGTATTTTTAGCTTTCAGCTCGGCCTCTGTCCGTTTTTTCTGCAAAGAATTTTGCACGCCTCTGTTTTTTTTATTGCATGAAAGTGGAGGTGGAGTTGGGAATGGGCGTGGCAGACGTAAAGGCTCTCAGTTCGGAGCTTTGTCATGCTAATCCTGCAACTATAACAGCAATCAGAACAACAACAACAACAATCAGAGCAACATTTGTTCCACTTCAAGTGACGCTTTCACCTTTTTTCCATGATTTGATGCACAATTTGCATGCTAAAGGGTTAAGCGGGGCTGGGAATTCGTATGGGTTGCGTGGGTTAAGAAACCAATAAGAATGCCACACGTGGCGAACGCCGCTTTGTCGCCAGCCTATAAGCCTCTGTTGACATTTCGCTGCTGGGCTAAACAAAACTAGCAGTCGGTGCTACAGTCGAGCATACTCGACAGTCGGAGACCCCGTACTTACTATGGAAAAGCAAATACTGCTTAAAGTAAAATGATATACAGGGTTGCCCATATTCGACAGACCAATGTTTTTTTTAAAAAAATCAAAGAAAAAATAAAAATTTGGCGGTTGGCAATCTTAATCATTTAATTTGTTTCAAGTAGATTTGTTTACATCAATTTTTGAATATGATATCTCTCAAATGGCCGCCTCTGGCGTTGATGGCGTATTGTGCGCTTTTTGCAGCATTTTCCATCGTTTTCGCCAACATTTCGGCCGGAATAGCGGCTATTTCTTCACGAATGTTGTTCTTGAGCTCTTCTACGGTCCTTGGCTTGTTAACGTAAACCTTTGACTTCAAATCAACGCGAATAATCCGTTGTAAAGTGGACCGAGCCATGCCCAACTGCTGAGAACGGCGTTTTTGGGATGTTCTTGGGGACCTCTCAACACTGGCTCGTATGGCAGCGATATTCTCGGCCGATCGCCTTGGTCGACTTTTATTTGGCCTCTTCGGATTAGAAAGAGCTCACCATTCGAAAATTTTTCGTATAAACGCTTAATGGTGTTCTTAGAAGGCGCACTTTTCACATCTTTTAATTTTTTAAAAGCACGTTGAGTTTTCACAATTGACTTGTTCTGTTGAATGTAAATTTCAACTATTTCAGAGCGCTCGCGTGGCGTGTATTGTTCCTTGGTAAAAATCTGCTTGGACTGACGCTTCAAACGCGGTATGTCATTAAGCGATCTGACATCTCTGTCAAAAGTTATGGAGTTGCCAGATGAGTCCGTCGAATATGGGCAACCCTGTAAATCACGACAAATATTAATATTGCTATGTACTAAATGTACTTTTCGTTCGACTACAAAATGTAAAAGACATAGAATATTCCCAATCTATGAGTTCGGTTGAGATACTAAAAAAAATGCAGCTATATAATATAATGGACCGATGTAAGCCAAATTTGATCAGTATATATGGGACTATGGCATATACATACATATTCTGTCGATTCGGTTCAGATATCTCAAACAACAAAAGAGTTGTTCGTACTAAAACTTTATTTTGGACTGATCGTTCTTAGGGCAGCTATATGATAAACTGATCAGATTTTAAAAAAAATTTAGTCAGAATGTATGAAACCATCCCATATGCATATTCTGTTCGTTTGGTTCAGATATCTCAAACCACAAAAAAGTTTTTCATACTAAGACTTGATTTTCAACTGATCGCTCCTATGGCAGCTATATGATATAGAGGTGCGATCTAAAATCTAAAACAAACTCGATCTGCGTGCAATATAGACGAACCTACATACCATGTTTGGAGTGTCTAGCTCTTATAGTTTTTGAAATCTAGGCGTCAATACAGACGGAAAAGTTTTGTATCATTCAAACAGTCCCTAGGCCACCTACGTTTTGCCTATGGTCGAATAAATATAAGCCTTAAGAAAACTCCAAAAACCTCTCTTTATGGTGTCCGTTTTTCTGCCACGCCTCTTTCTGCCTGCCACGCCTCCTTCTGCCTGTTACGCAAATTTTTTTGTGACAAAGTTAGTAGACCCCTGTACTTTTTTTAAGTACGGGGTCTAAAAACTCTCGCTTTCATACAGCACTGAGGCATCGAAAACTAGAGAGGGAGAGAGAGAGAGAGAGACAGAGAGATAGAGAGAGAGGAGAGTGTGTGTTGAACAAAGAGGGAAGGCGAATGAAATATCTCAAGTTCTAATTAGCACTTCGGTCAAAGGGGAAAAACAAACAAGGGACCGAAGAAAAGGAAACTTTAAAATGCACGCAACTTTTTATAGTTCTCTCTCCCTCTCTTCCTTTTTTTCTCGCTGGGCTCTGGTCTGTGTTTAACGTGCGTAAACTCAACACAGCTGCCAATAGCTGATGCTGCCCTCGCTCTTCCAAGAATAACAGCTAAGACTCTAGTCAAATGTCAAGTGGTGTGGAACTAGAGGTCTGCATGAATGAACTCAAACTATCGACAATTGATGCGCTCACACTCAAAATTAACAAATGAATGAAGAGATCGTGTGGGACTCAGTAGGCCTTTATTTTATTCTTTCTTATTTTTTTTTATTTATTTCTCAGAAATTAAAATTAAGACTTGAAGCTATTTTAATACATTTTTTAATTTTATGACTATAAAATATGTATTAACATACATATACACTACTGACAAAATTAATAAGTACACCCTTTCTTGTACTATAACAGCTACTGTAAGTCAAGTCTTCAAATTTAAAAAATATATTTATTTGGTAAGGTCATCTAAATTCCGTTTGAATGATGCATAACTTTCCTGAGCCCATTAAGTACCCATTGAAATATTCGAGTTTTAAAAAAGTCAACTTTCAAAACTTTTTTTTCCTCGATTTTTTAAAAAAAATGTTGGGATGCAAAAACATTCTTCAAACAATTTTGGGAGTGACTGCAAAAAAAAATATTCAAAAATCTTTTCGCTTATATTTTTTATAATTTTTTGAAAATTGTTTAAAAGGCACTTATTGTATGAAAATGACGAATAAGTGCCTGGTTTGGTGGCAATCTCACAACGTTTTTCAGTTATAAAATTGTGCGTCTGAAAATACTCTTTCGCGGTTTGCTGGTATTGAATATACATATTTTGCAACTTGTTTTGTCCAAAAGCGGAAAAAAATCTTAGTGCATGTGCCACCAAGCCATGCTTATTAGCGGCTTGATCTTGTGCGTTAATTGTTCCATCCATCTTTACATCTTTAGTTACAGCGCTAGACTTTTATCATACTTCGCCAACTGTAACGATTATACAGTTCGAATATGCTTTCATTTGATTTGTTCAGTGTAAAGCAGTAAAATGATTTGTTCACTTCGTGTTTCGCTGCTACGCACACAAGCGCAATGTTTGATTGTGGTATTAAAGCAACATTGAAGTTTTCTATAAAGTTTTCCGTATTTTTGTAGCATTTGCGTTTTCCATTGTAATATGTCAAATTCATATGACGAATAGGAAGAGGGGACTGTGTGTAGGGAAGTGTGTAGGAAGGGTGTAGGGTAGGGTGTCGCTGAACGCAATGCGGGTCACGCCATTGCATGACGTTTCCGTCTTTCTGGCCATGGGCTAATGCACATTTCCATGAAACGCATGAAAGGTGAAACAAATCATTAAGAAATAAAAATAAAATGTACATGAAATATGATAAAGATAAGTAAGAATAATGCAAAATATCAAAGTAGAGCATATTTTGTTTTCAAACAAGTATAATCAAACCAAAAAATAAACATATTTGTATTTATTTATTTACTTATTTATTTATTTATTTTATTTATATATTTATTTCATATTTATTTATTTGTTTATTTCCTTTTTTATTTAATTATTTGCTTATTTATTCATATCATATTTATTTATTTGTTTATTTACTTATTAGCTGTTTTTTAAATTTATATTTAATTTATTTCTCATTTATTGCATATTTAATAAAATAAATTTTTTTTTTTTTGTATGTTTACTTGCTTATTTCTGTTTTTTTATATATTTTCAATTTATTTCATATTTAATAACATATTTTTTTTATTTGTTTATTTATTTATTTTTTTTTAAATATATTTTTAACTTATTTCATATTTATTAACTTATTTATTTACTTATTTATTCTTGAGCAGATTTCATTTTGTTTATCATATTTGTGAGCTTAATTATAAATTATTTTTAAAAAAATTTGATTTGTTAAAAGTAAATTTATTTTTAAAAATATTTATGCAGCTGCGGAGTTTTTCAAAGATACTTAAATTGATTGGAGGAAAATCAAGCTTAAGTCTAATGGTTTTTCTTTAAATTCGCCAAATCAGGTAAAGAACAAAATATTAATAAAAAGTTCGCGTTTGTTTTTCTGATTAAATTCAATAAACAAAAAATTGCGTCCAGTTGGTTCTTGATAATTATGCCAATTGCTTGATAATACTCTTATACACTCAGTACAATCTGTTCTCGTTCAGCTTAAATGGCGAGCACTCCTGAAAAGTGTAGGAAAAGCGATGCTAAAAGCGATGGGCAGGGGGACGGGGGCAAGCACTTTCCATATACTTAAGCTCATCAACTGGACAATCAATTGATTTTCCCATGATGATGGGATTACAAGTTTAGATTTTTCTCGTTTCGCGTTTCTCGTTTATTTTGGATTATGGATTATTTGTAATTGCATTCAAATTGGAATGGAATTTAATGCTTCAATTCAGCGGAATCAGATGCATCCACTTATCCACTTATTAATAGCAAAAAAAAAAAATTCAAAACCAAATAAATAACAACAAATACTGAATGCATAAACAAATTATTAAGTAAATAAGTAATGCGCAAATAACGAGAGTGCGACAAAGACAAAAACCATAAACATGTAACAGACTAATTTGAATTAAAAGCAGCTGCAAAATATTAATGAAACTATTTAAAAAATGGATCTAATATCAAGATGAAGTTTTTCAAAAACGTTCGCAAAATAATTTTTAATTCGCTTTCAGCCCCAAAGCTGCTCTCCGAATTTAATTTTAATTCTGAAATTTTAAGCTGAATTTAATTTTTATTTAAATTTTATTATTTAGTTTAAATTCTCTTTAAATTGTATTTTATTTAATTTCTTTTTAAATTTTATTTAATTTTGTTTAATTTAATTAAATTTAATTTATATTTCAATTGTATTTAATTTATTTTAATTTCTTTTTAAATTGTATTTAATTTCTATCTAAATTTTATTTTGTTTAATTTAATATAATTTAATTTCTTTTTCAATTTTTTTTTATTAAATTTATACATAAATTTCTTTTCACATTTTATTTAATTTCATTTATAATAAAATTTTATTTATATTTATTTAATTTAATTTATATTTAAATAGTATTTAATTTAATTGCTATTACAATTTTTTTAAATTGTTTAATTTCTTTTTACATTTTATTTAATTTAATTTCTATTTAAACTGTATCTAATTAAAATTTAATTTCTTTTTCGATTTTATTTTTCCAACTTCTATTTAAACTTTATTAACGAACAGACAAACTTATAATCCTGTTCTCCCCTTTGCGTACTGGACTAATTTATATGTGCATACATAAAAGTAACAAAACATAAATAAATTAAAAAAGTTAACACTTTGGTAAACTTAAAGAACACAAAAAAATAAATGGTCGTTTGCATTTTAATTAATTAAATAAATGCTAGCGCCAAAAACTAGAGTGCAGGCTAATAGATACCCTGTTGCAAGTTCAAAATGCTGCGGAATAATTGATAATTTCAAATAAAATTCTATTTATAAGTATGCATAATAATGTTATTGAATCATCAGTGTTGTGTGTATACTCATTTTTCATTAGCATTATAAAAAAAAATCCAATTTCACTTGCATTGAAATTGGGTTATAAATCAACTCAATGTTGAAAATTTCAAAGAAAGTAGAAAAGCTATATAAAAAAAATGTAACTATACTATGCTTTTCACTAAAAATAATCATTAATATACAATGTAATGATATTTTGTAATGCCAAAACAAAAATTGTCATTACTGCTTTTTTTTTAATTGAATAAAAAATCACAATAGTATAAATAAATATTCATGACAGTTATTTTCCCAGCATTAGTTTTTTCAATGCTAGCAATACGGGAATTTTATGCTTTAAAAAAAATATATACAAATAAATATAGTTAAAATCAAAATAATAATTTAAAAACATTAATTTAATATAAAATTGTATTAGAAATATTTTTTTCAATATTAATGACATTCATATATTCCTAGCATTAGTTATTTGAATGCTAGTCAAATGCAAGACGGAGAAATCAAAAAATACATAAAAAAAATTATAAAATAATTATAATAAAACTCAAGCATTTTTATCAATGCTAGCAAAATGTCATTTTTATTCAAAGAAGAAATTTTGGAACTAAACAAACAAACCAATTCATAAATAATTATATTTTTAAAATGCGAATAGGTGTGACGCACCCATTCACTTGATGCACAGAATACAGGGTATTCCATATTAGCAGTCACAACAAAGTGCAGCATACTTTTAAGGGCCGCCAATAAAATGCTGTTTGCAATGTTTGCCATTCAATTTTCTGAGCTCCGCCCACGCACGGAAAATTACTTGCAACATGCAAATTAAACACGGCAACTTTGTGGAGAGCAGAGGGAGCAGTGGGGGCGGTAGAGAGGGGCGTGGCGGGGAAAAGCAACTAAATATTTGCCAAGGCAATTGAAACAGCGAATGTGAAAGTGCAGCAAATTTGCATTGTCTGCCACAGCGGGAGGCGAGCCGCCCTCCTGCCACGCCCCTCCCCCATGCCCATCTCCTCTTCGAAACAAACTGAACTTGAGCATACAGTGACTCACAGCTGCTGTTGACAATTTGTTTTGATGGCTTAATTCAAATAATAAATAAATATATAGAATTTAAAAAAATAAATAAAAATTAAATTTGATTATTAAGCTTAAAGATTAAATTAAATTTTAATTTAATTTACTAAATTTGTTATATTTAAGAAAGGTGGCTGAAATAAGCTGGCAGTCACTGTCAATAAATGCAGGCAGAGGCAGAAAATGAGGCAACAACTTTTGTGATTGTGGTAGCTTTTATGCCAATTTTGTGCCCTCGCACAGTGGGCAGAAAGACTCAATTTGCTCATACAAATATTTAGCAGAAACGTGCGTAGTTGAAAATGAATTTATATCAAGCAATTGTCATTTTATAGACATTGCAAAAAAGTATTTCTAATGAAATGTTATTTAAGATAAATAGATTTATCAATAGAAACAAAACAAATTGAATATTTGCATGAATACACATAAATTTAGCCATTTTTTTCCACAGTGCAGTAATGTCCTGTATTGTTGCCTATATAAAACATTGCCTTTTTTCATTTTCGAATGCACCTCTTTGTTGTTGTCGATTCAAGCGGCAATTGCGGCATTAAATTCGAATATCCGGCGAAATAAAATTACATTGATTACTCCACAAATCGCCAAACTGATGTTTTGATCGATGGCAATAAAATTCATGTCTTAACGTGCTTTTAAAGCTATCAAAGTATTTGGCTTAAATTTAAATTCGATTTGTTATACGACTGCTTATAAAACAACTTCAAATTTCACCAACTAAAGATCCGTAAAGGATTCGTAAAAGATCCGTAAAAGATCCGTTAAATATCCGCAAAAGATTCGTAAAAGATGCGTAAAAAATACGTTAAAGATTCGTAAATATCCGTAAAAGATCCGTAAAAGATACGTAAAAAATACGTAAAATATCTGTAAAAGATCCGTAAAAGATACGTTAAAAATACGTAAAAGATCCGTAAAAGATACATAATCAATTAAGTGACTTGGTTGAAAGATTTATTATGTTAAATTTCTAAATCACCTTAAAATTTAAGTTTTAATGAAGTAATTGATCTATAAGTAGCTTTTTTAAAGCTAATTCAACTTGTAACTAACCAATTATGCGGAATTAAGGAAACTGATTTAGTTTAACTTAAACTGAACTTGTTTTCCACGCAATCAACACTGTTTAACTTCACTTAATATGCTATAAATAAATAATGCAAGCTAAATGAGGTAAATTTCTCCTGCGGAATTTCGCAAAACAAAAGCAATGTGATTTAAGTATCGTATTATGTATTCTGGTGAGGGCGGAGAGCTGAGAGGGGAATTAATCAAACATGTAACTGTCTCAGTAAGTGAATGTGTATGAAGAAACATTTGATCAGCAGTAAGCGCATTAAACCGATTATTGGAATGTCCGAAAGGGAACACGGGAGAAATAATATGTGGTTGGGACTGTAATCAGTACAAATGTTGTTAAAAAAACAGGCGGGAAAGGCTATAGTCGAGTTGCCGATACCCCTTACTTATTTAAAACAACAAAATATTTTTATTGCATACTTTTAGGCGCTCAGATTGCTTGAAACTTAAATAATCCATTACTACCGTTCTATGTGTTTGATCTTGCTGCGACTTAGTAGGACAATAAATAATGTTAATTATCATTATTAAACCATTTTACTTTTTTTATGTAACGGGTATACGAATTACATTTCAATAGTTCGGTTTAATGCTGAGCAAAATACAATAATTTGGATTAAAATCATTATATTTGAACGAAAAAAACTGAAATTCACAATTGAATTGCTTTAACCTTCTCTTCTTTGACTATTCTTTTCCAGATGATGACTATGGCCAGAAGACAGTCTCCGTGCTAGTTGATAATATTGAGACAGATTTGGAAATTATTGATCATCCGGCTTGTGAAATGTCAGTAAGTAGCGATTACTTTAAAAAATGTGTATTAAAATGTTAGAAATAATCGACAAATCGATTTTCGTGAAAGCGATATTCAAGAACTTTAATTCGATAATTTATTTCGACCATCAATCAAGCTAGCAAATAAACTTAATAAAATATAAATTAGATGATTGAAATGACATTCCACTTGAAAATCATTTAAGTTTTGGCAAAGTTATGAAATTTTTGTCCTGGCAACTTAACAAAATTTTTGTTAGTTTAAAGTGTTGTTTTATACTAATTTGGACATAAGTTGATGGCTAACTAATTTTTTTTTTTTGGAAAAATGACATTCCGCTTGAAAATATGTTTAGTTGAATGGTTTGATTTTCAATCTCATTACTTTACAAGTTACTACAATAATTTCTTAAATCTTTTATTTGGAGATATTTATAACGAAAACTCGATTGAATTTTTGTGGTTTTTATACCCGGGGGGGTTAGGGTGTCCCTTATTTTTGCAAAATTATTATTTTTTAACGCACATTTAATTTAATTTTAATTTTTACCTCAATCGGAGTATGATAACCCGTGCAAACTTGCATCGAAACATAAATAAACAGTGTTTAAACAATTTTTATACATGTTTCGATTTAAAACTAAAATTATTTTAAAATAGAATTTTTGTAACTCGGCACTGCCCAAAAAAGTAATATTCATTAGGTATGAAGATGTTAGCGCAATGTGCCGAGTGTCAAAAATTTTGTTTTAAATAATTTATATGTAAAACTTAATATTATTCATCACAAAATTGAATATCAGATAAATTTGGGGCATGAAAATGTTTTCGTCACTAGACTTTTACCTAATAACTTAAGCTTTAGTGAAGTGCAATTTTTTTGTATTTATTACTATATTTTATAATTAATTTATTGCATAAATTCTCAGACACCAATTTCTTTCAAGTTGGAGTTTTGTCTTCTCTTTGGTTTGTCTTCTCCTCCTACTTTTGCTTATTTTCTATTACCAGAGTAGGTCAAATGTAGCCTGTTTATGGGTTAAGAGCTTTTCACACACACACACACACATATATATATACACACACACGCACACACACATAGATTCTGCGGGTTGTTTCTGTCGCTGACACTTTTTTCAAATGTCATTAACACATTTTTTTTTATCAGCCACAAAAAAGGCCAAAGCGCATTATAGAACATACATTGTTATAGACGTTGTCATTGCGCATTAACACCCGCATGTGATGTGTGTGTGTGTGTGTGTGTCTATGTGAGAATGTTCTTTGTAGCAGAAAGTTTAAAGCGCAAGCAGAAAATTGCATTGACAGTTTCTGTTTCTGTTTCTTTATTTCGATTTATGTTGCCTACTTTTGTGCGCTTAAAGCAATTATCTAAACCTATTTGTATCTGACAGTTTGTAGCTTTTGCTGCTCGTCCTTTTACTTATCTTTCTTCTTCTTTGAAAGCATGCTTGTGGCTATGAATATTGCACAAGATAGAAAGTCGAATTTAGAAAGTTGTCATAAAATTGCATTGACAGTTCAATTATTGTTGCCTACTTTTGTGGGCTGGTTGAAATTAACTTTGATGGAATTATCCATGTGAATAAATTGTTGTTTTAGCTTCTTCTAAATATTTATATGCTAAGAGTAAAAAAAAACTAAATGGGAAAAATGTTATACATATAAATATTAAAAAAATATTAATTTATTCGTTTTCTTCAATTTAAAAATAAGTTTAACTTTAATTTTATATTTTTTGAGCTAATGGATTTTTTTTTCTTTTTGTATTTTTTTTTTGTAGTTAAAAAATTTCCTTTTTTTAATCAGAATACGAAAATAGGATTGTATATATTTTTTTTGTCTTTTTCACCTGCAGACGGAGGCTTTCTGTGCCACATACAACATCGATTTGTTCGTGGTCGTGTACTCGGTGGTGGATCGCGGCACCTACAAGTTTGCGGAGAAGGTGCTGCAGTATCTCAAGGAGAACGACATGTTGCTGACCCGCGGCGCGATTCTCGTGGGCAACAAGACGGACTTGGAGCGACACCGCGAGGTGACCCGCCAGTGTGAGTTAGCAGTTATCTAGATAAGGAGTGCACAGTAAAATACATCATTTATCAGACATAAATTATTGTAAAGTACGCACATGATATGCAGTCAACAATTAGTCGAAAAGAACAAATTAATCTAGATGTAGATCAGTGGTGTCCAAAATGCCAGAAACAGCTCGTAATTCTGCCGGCGCTCGGCAAACAAACAATTCTAAGAGTGACTGAACAAAAAATTGTTTAAAAATATGTTTGCTAGTATTTTTTATAATTTCTTGAAAATCCTAAAAATGACGATTTTAACCCCTTTTTCCTACTTTTTACAAAAAAAGTGGCTTTTATGCAGTTTTAAAAAAAATATAAAAAAAACTAGCAAAAATATATTTGAAAAATTTTTGTTTGCAGTCACTCTTAGAATTGTTTGAAGAATTTTTCTGCATCAAAATATTTTTTGGAAAAAATCGAGGAAAAAAGTTGAAAAATTGACTATTTTCAAATTCAAAATTTTTGATGAGTACTTAATGGAATAAAGAAATTTTTGAATCATTAGAACGGGATTTAATTGAATTAAAGATTAATATAAGAAACCCGCATCAAAACATCTTTATTATACACAAATTTGACAAATTTATGCTGTATGAAGACATTAGTGGTTCACTGTATACCCATCCATCATGCCGCTGATCTAGACTGAGGGTGGGCAAGTCTTTGCTCCTTGCCGTTATTCTTTGGCACCTACTTATTTATTTTATTTATTTTTTATTGATTTATTGCTCGCTCATTCGATAGTTCAATATTTCGATAGATCTTCCATGATCTAGATACTTATAGATACTTTTTGTTATATGTATGCAAATGATTCTTAGTGGGTCGCAAGGTGGCCAAGGAGATTGCCTGCAAGTTCATAGAGACCTCGTCGGGCCTGGATCACAATGTGGACGAGTTGCTGGTGGGAGTTGTGGCCCAGGTGAAGCTCAATCCGCAGCGCATTCGCCTGTTGAACGACCAGGAGCGACGGCGTCTCAACTTCCAGAGCAGCATCCAGAACCATCGACGGATGCATCTGCCGACGCGTCGCCTGGTCCGCCAGATGAGCATCTTCCAGGCCGACGCCCACGACGATCAGCCCGATGGCACTGATGACGATGATAATGATCATCAGCGGCAGGACGACAATGTGCCATCAACGTCGGCGGCAGCGGCAGCGGCGGCAAATCGAAGTCAACAGGTAACAGAGATACAGTTTGTCAAGAAACACTTTACACACCCTTAAAAATGTAATATTTTGACTTTAAATAAGAAAATAATAGCTAATTATAAATATTTGGAAAGGTCGTTTAAGCCTTTTTTGCAGTTTTCAAAAAATTCAAAAAAATACTAGCAAAAATATTTTTTAAAAATTTTTTTTTCAGTTACTCTTAGAATTTTTTTGCATCAAAATATTTTTTTTGAAAAATCTAGGAAAAAAGTTGAAAGAGTAAACTTTTGCAAAAATTCAAAATATTCCATGGGTACTCAATGGGTTAAGGAAATTTTTACATCATTCGAGCGAAAATTAAATGACCTTTTCAAATATATATTATAAGTTATTATTTTAAAGAATTTTAATGTTACGTTATGTTGCCTGAGTTAAACAGAACACAATTATTTAAATGAATGGGTAAATTTAATTGAAAATTTTTTATTTTTTTAAATCATTAATTAAAGTAAAATTTGTATTAAAAAACTATTTGGAAAGCTTAACTTACTAGTGTAGAAAACTTTTACACGTCAAAACTTTATTTGACAACTTTAAGATCATGTTTTAAAAGAAAAACAATTGGGAATAAAATGCAAAAAGTGAAAAATTTAACAAAAATTTTGCTTTTTGTTTCTATGTACATTTAGAGTTTTTTTTTTAATTTTTAATATAACAATTGAGAAGTCAAATTTTATTTTAAAATTCTCATAATAATATTTAATAATAGGAGTTTATTAAAAATTTCAATATAACTATAATATTTAAAATATAAAAGTTACTGTTTCAAATATTTTCATAAAAAATAAAAAATTGTTTTTTATATAAAAAACAAAATATTTTTTAAATCTTAAATAAAAAAAAACACAAAAAATATTGCAAAAAGTAAAGTTTAAAATATGACTTAAAAAAC
Source organism: Drosophila recens (assembly GCA_037043495.1). NCBI lineage: Eukaryota > Metazoa > Arthropoda > Insecta > Diptera > Drosophilidae > Drosophila > Drosophila recens. The sequence goes on along the minus strand of JBAMBJ010002732.1, from coordinate 56,729 downwards.
TTTTGGCTATTATTTGGTATATATGTACATTCAATATATATTTTCAATTTATAATAAAACAATTAAGAGATAAAATTTTGAAAAGTAAAATTGTAATACAATTATTATTATTTTATAAATGTCGTATGCTTATTAAAATGTAAGCGTTACTTTTTAAATAATTTCATAAAACTAAAGAAATAATTTGTGATTTATTAAATTATAAACCAGGTGCGCAAGGCGAATCGACGACCTCTGAACCTGGAGAGCATCCTGAAGATGGGCGAGAGCGAGCTGGAGGATGAGGAGAGCAGCGATACTCAAAGATTGCACGGCTTTACCAATGGTAAAAGTAAATTTGAGCTTTTGACCGCGGGCAGCCGACAACGTCATCATCATGACGCTGATGATGATGATGATGATATTGATGATGGTCCTTCAACATCGGCGGCAGCGGCAGCTGCATTGCAACAACGCAACGCGACGCGACATCATCATCAGCATCAACAACAACAGCAACATCATCATCATGTTGTTGAAGATGATGATGACGACGATGACGACATTGATGATGATGATGATCGAGGTGATCATGGTGACAGCGACGGTGATGATGATGATGATAATGACTCGAGCAAGGCCACCGACTGCAATCGCAAGGTCGTCACCAAGTTGACAGCGCGCACGAAAATGTTTCTCAATTCGGTGCTGCGATTCAAGAGAAATCTGAAGAGACGACAATCTTCCAGCTGCAGCGACTTGTTTGTCATCTAAGCGACCTGCGTATGTGTGTGTGAGAGACAGTGTGAGTGAGAGAGTGAGCGTGTGCGGGAGTGTTGGTGTGAGAGAGAGTTTGAGTGAGAGTGTGAGTGATAGTGTGACTGAGAGTGAGAGTGTGTGTGTGAGTGAGAGTGTGAGAAGAGGATTGTCAAAATGGAAGCAAACTGAATAATGGGACTATGGAAAAGAAAAATATTTTCATCACGGCAAGAACTTTAGAAGACACTGCAATTTATATTATTACTTTTTAACAAACAAATTAGAATTTATCTTTTTTTCCATAAAAAAATACTTAAATACGTACCAAACCAAAACTTTTTTAAAAAAAAAAAAGTTGAAATTTACATTGACACGAATCACAAATTAACACTGCAAAAATACTAAAAGGAATTCAAAAGCATAAAAACATTTGAAAAAAGCTATCCAAATTAAAATAAAAAGTGTACAAATTATGGATTTGACGCGAATCACAAATTAACATTGCAAGCAAATATTAAAGCAATTCAAAAGCATCAAAATAAATTACAAAAGCACTCCAAATTAAAAAATCGAAAAGTGCAAAAATAACGGATTTCGCAAAAAAAGACTATACAAAAAGAGTAACATTCTTTAAATAAACTCAAACTACGAATTTGGAAATTGAAAAGGAATTGAGAGCAAAGAAAAACAGACAGTTATACAAAAAAGCTCTAAAATTTGAGAGAAAAATCAAAATTTTATGAACTTTTGTCCAAAAACAGTTCTAAATTTTGAGAAAAATATGATACATTTTGGAGATTTTGTCAAAAGCAGTTTTTAGTTTTGAAAGAACTAAAAGAACAAGAAAATTTGTCTTAAAAAGTTCATAATTTTGAAACAAAAACAAAATTATTGAAAACATTTTCTAAAAAAAATCCTTAGAAATTGAGAAAAAAAAACAATTTATTATGAATTCAAATATGTTTTATTTTAGAAAGCTGTTATTTATCAGAGTAAATATATGTAAATTTATCATATATAAATGCATAAATTGATGTCCTTCTTTAAGACGAAATAATATGGACAATAATTTAGAAATGCAAGACTTTTGATCAGAAAAATAAGAAAATAATTGAAAAAAGAAAACAAAACTTCAAACCGATTTCCACAAATTCCAAAATATGATAAGGAAATTAAAGAAAAACAACACCAAAAAAAAGACAAAAAAACAACAACAACAACATTTTCATTTAATATTTTATTTTTTACTGAGATGATTTTGATTTTAACTGAGTTTACATATATTTTAGTGTTAGACGAATGAGAAAAGTAACGTCAACTGGCAGGATCACTTAATACATATAAATTAATCGTAAGCCCAAATAAATATTTACATGTAGAGAACAATTTTTTTTTCGAAAAGCAGCAAAGTGAAAATGTCAGAAAATTATGGATTTGCAGAAATGGAATATGAAAACACGTAAAGAGAAATATTTAGATACTCAATGCATAAATGTCTATTATAATCGATCATTGTGTTGTGCTTAAAAAAAAATACACATGAAGATAATTAATCTTAAACATACGTACAGAATTCCACACTAAAATGCATGAAGATATACAGATTTACATCAGTGTATGCTAAAAGTCGCTCTCTCCTCATGGAACGCAACTCAGCGACTGACATCAAAAAGGATCAGCCGATCAGATGCTTCGTGAGAGAACAAAAAGCCGAACACGCATTGTGAGAGCAGAAGCCGCCGTGCGTGCTATTTATAGAACACAAGTGTTCTCACTCTCCGTACGTGTGTCGACTGTGACGCCGTGAATCAGGATCAGAAATAAAATTTTGCCCATATTTTGCCCTGGGGACTTCAATTTAGCAATGAGTAAAATAAGACGCGCAGAATTTTTCGAGGTTTGGTCAAGTACAGTAAGAGCCGTTAGGCTTAACTCACTCTTAGAGCACGCAGTGATGATTTTTTGCAATGATATTAATAATAATAAGTTAAAAATGCACTTATCAAACATGTGCCAAGAATTTGAGCCGAGGTAGAGTAATTCTGGGAGATATATATCCAGATTTATGACCAATTATGCAAATTGGCTTCAGGTCACAATAAAAGGTGTTGATTATAAGATTGATGTCCCGCCTTGAACCTCAAACCGTCAATTTATTATTTTATGGTCAATCTAGTGAAGAAAGTTAAGATTTAAGTTCAGATTTTGATTAAATTTGCAAAAAATAATTTCGCCCAGCCACTTTATCAACTTTATGTTATTTTTTTTTAATTTAAAAAATTGTGAAAAATATGAAAACATTTTTTTTTTCTCAATAAATATATTATCTTTAAAACAAAACAATTTTTTTGTTTATTCGGCCAATAATTTTGAAGTTACAAGCAAAAGCATGAGCCTATAACAAAAATAGTCAATTTTAAAAAAAAAAAATTTTTTTTTTTATTATTAATTTTAAAAAAATAGTTTTTAATTGACTAAAATTAAAACAAAAAATACTAACCTGATACTTTTTTGATAAAAAATTTTGTTTTTTTTTTATTGCGGCTTGTGTGCTAAAAAAATGAAAAATTTATGATTTTTTCGTATTTTACGCCCTTTAAAGTGCCACGCCCACTTAAACTTTTAGTCCAAAAATTTCTTTGGGGGTATTCACGCATTCACTGCAGAGTTATGAGCTTTTTATGAGCATTTTGGACACCACACATACGCACATACATTTATACACATTCGTATAATACAGCTATATAATTACATATGTATGTAAACTCCCGATTTCAATTGAATAACAGCAACAACTGAATGCGCTTAGTCTGGGAGCTTACAATATGTAATAAATATTCTAAAAAGACACAGTCCCAAAACCACTCAATGCTCCGTGACTGTCGGCTGACAGGCGTGAGCGAGGGTGGTACGAAAAAGTTTTGAAAATCTGTCGCGTGTCCATTTAAGAATGACAAACAAAAACGGCGAAATACATTTTTCAAAAAAGGTAATTTGTATATATGTACGTATACAGTATTATTTAATATATGAATGTATATTATGTGTGCCCATAAATGCAAAAGCAACAACTAACCAGCAACAAATTGTATAAACGCCCCACGCACAGGAAATATTTGATCAAAACCAAAAGAAAACAGGAGAACATTAGCAAAACCAACAAAACTATCAAATAAAGAGCAACAACAACAACAGCTCAACTCTATTCTACGAAACACTCAACTTAACTAAACTCAACGAAAGCGAGCAACAACAATAACTCAACTGAAGAGTAACAGAAAAAAGTCAATTGCAACTAATCGACAAAGTTTGAGAGAGACGAATATGGAAAGAGAAGTGCAGGCGTTGGGACAATTGTAAGACAAAGCGAGAAAGCTACAAATTCGGACAAGGAGTAAACTCAACAACAACAAGGAAGACAACGACAGAATGAAATATGCGCAATGAATGAATGAGCGAATGAATGAATGAAACGCAAGCGACCAATCAAAATGGTCCAACGAAATTAACGACGCGAATGCTACACTTGAGGGTATTCAAGTATAGACAAGTATATAAATAGGTAATTTAAATAGAAGAATGATAGATTGATAGGTAAGAGTAGCATAATAAGTTTTATACTACTATGTTCATGTACATATTTCTACATTTTTACATATTTATTGTTTTCATTATGAAAATTGTGCACTTGTTGGGATTTGTACAGACAACAAACGTACTTTTCATATTTTTATAATGGAAAAAAAATATGTGAAAATGTAGAATAATGTACATAGACTTTGAAGAGGGTAAGAGGGTATAAGTAGTTAACATCCTTGAATGATAGATTGATAGATGTACAGTTAAGCGACGAATAAGTAATACACTACAAACTTTATGTACATATTTCTGCATTTTTAACACAATTACTTTACTTTATTAAGCACAAGAATTTTTTATTAAAAGTATAAATAAAAATGTGTAATTCGAATTCTTTAAGAGTCAAATACACTTTTAATTTGATGTATGAAAAATTTTTTGAAAAATGCAAAAAAATATGTTTGAAAATGTCGAATAATGTGCATATAACTAATGGTGAATAGAGGGTGGAAGTAAGTAGAGTCCTTGAATCCCACAAACACACACATACAAACACATATCTAGGAGTTAAAATACTGAAGTATAATATATCAATTCAGTTCTCAGTCCCATTGCCAAGCAGTACGACCTTTAGAACGGATTTTACAGTAAACCAAACAGGGAACCGTTTCAAGTAAATCCAAAAGAAACCCACAGAAATATCACCAAAAATCCCAACTAACTAATACACATACTAACTATCGACTAACTTTTTAAAAACGAGACTGATTAAAAAACCCCATTTAAGTATGCGTCCCTTATTTTGATTTTTATGTTTAAAAACCATTTCAATGAATTTCTTCTATAGTTTCTCGTATAATTTTCCGGGCGCATTTCTCATATCCATATCGTATGGAAATACACACAATTTACATCAAAAAAATACATATACACATATTAGAGAGTAAAAAATACATAAATATTTGATGATTTACACAATTATATAAGAATGTATACCATATAATATTACAGATACATATAAATATTATACTACTATATCTACAGTATCTATAAGATTGAATTTTTGCTCTTGGTACTCGTAAAATCGAAACTTAAATTTCAATATTTGTTCTTTTGACAAAAAAAAAACCTGGAGAAATAAAAGAGAAAAATAATACAACTTTGGTATACACAATTTTCAGATGATCTTATGGTATTTACTTACACATATATATGATGATATCATATTGCACAATAACGAATCCCTATTAAACAAAAGAATATATGATATCGTATTATTTTAGTCCAAATCTAACATTTTTATGGTTTTAAAATGCTCCTTTTGAATTTTTTTTTTAGTATACAAATTTTAGGTACTGTACTCGTATTAGATATGAATGGCTACACCGCTAGTCGCATCAATAGAAACAATGGGAAATACATGTTCGACGCTTCAGAATTTGGCGTATTTTTAAAGATGTGTATTTCATATCAAGAATGTATTTCAACTGCAATGAACTTTTATTAGATCTATTCTAGAGACCTGCGGTGTAAGCATTCATATGCTATATAAGAAACAACAATTACCGAGTAAAATACCGCTTACAATATTTACTTGATGTACAAGTTAAATATGTGTAAATTCTTATGATACAAAACAAACAATTTTGCTCTTTATATACTTATTATATACATATTTATATACACACATACATACTTATATAAATGTTTAAATTTATTGAAAGAGTAACTATAGATGAAATTGGCTATGAAAGTTGATTGTGAATTTTTTTTCTAATATTTTTGTATGCCACAAAAATAATTCAGAATAAAAATGAGGGGAAAAATTTTGGGAGAAATAGATTAGAATTAATACATTATGGAATTGTTAAGATCGAGAACGAGAGTTGTTATCGATAAGCGATAAATGATGACGACATCGTGAATGAACATAGTCGAAATGAAAATTGTAAAGGTTTTGGTTTTGATTCATTCAATCAAATTGAATGCAAATTTTAAAGCTGGACATATTTTAATCAAATGTACATTAATGTTTAAATAAAAGTTTAAAAAAACGTATATAGCATTTGGTATTTATTTTATAATTTTATATATTTATATTTTAAACTCTTTGGCCTTAGGAGCTGAAGCCCAAACGGTAAGAGCTAGAAAACTGAAATACTTACTTAAGAAAAAAAAATTATAAATCATCTTTGTATCATTTTTGCATATACACAAAGAGCTTTAAATAAGCTTAAAGTTTGTTAGTTTGACAATTAAAATAAATGTAAAATAAAAAAAACATGACATTACCACAAACCCGACTCCCAAAAATACGAGTACACGTGAAAAGGCAATTTTACGTCGAGTTAATTAAGTGAACATCCTTTCTGTCTGTCTGTCTGTCTGGCGTTAAGAAGGGGGAAAGGGGGCACGACGAGCCAGGATTTAGCCGAGTGCCTGGAGCTGATTTAACACGTTTGCCCCACTTAACTGCAAAGCATAGTTTCTAATTAAAAGTTGGGCCATCATCGCCACCTTCTTCCCTTCCTGTCTCGTGTCTCCAATCTCCCATCTCCTGTCTTCTGTGGCTTTGTCGGCATTTTGATAAATGTTGCGGCACTTCATCAACTCATGGACCAAAGGGGGAATGTCCTGCTCGGGGTTGGAGTCGGTGTCGGTGGAAGTCAGGAATCATGCGTGAATTCCCCCTTTCCCCAGACATCCGTAAATTGGACTAGGAGCAAATAGGAAAGAACATTAAAGAAAAACACACGGGAAAGGGCTTTAGTTGATTTCCCGACTATGGGATACCCGTTACTTATTTAAATAAATTTTAAATATTTTTTATTGCATGCTTTTAGGCATTTACTACCGTTTTATTTGTCCGATCTTGTTGAGATTTCGTAGGATAATAACTAATATTAGTAGTAGATAATAACGAGCATAAAAAGGCGTTTTAAATTTGTTCTGCTAAAAAATACCCTGTAATCAGCTCTAACCGTACAAATTGTCGTATTTTCCACTAGATAAAATAATAATTGTGATGCTGCCTCACTAATATACCGCATCCTTAAGATGTTCGGGGTATAACAATGAATATTAATGCGCTGCACAGATTCAGTCTTCGTTCAGAAATGACACTAGACATGGCCCTGGAATTGAGTTGAAATAAGCCTTGGGTTAAGCATTTCGCCTCCCTCAACTACAACCTAGAAACATTAAATCAAAATTTGCATATCAAGTTGTGTGTGAGCTTTGGTATTTTATGAGCTATGACCTTTGCCAAGAGCTCAAAAGGTGACAGTGAAGTATCACGGTATTTTAATGAGAACTATTTAAAGAGTTTGCAATATATAAATTTAATAATTTAACTACAACAGAAATTTCCTTACAGAGAATAGAAAAACAATTTAAAATAAATAAATTATGTTTTTTTTTTATTTTTGAGAATTATTTAATGAGTTATTCATTTTTATTATGTAAAATAAATTAAGAGTACAGAGAACGGCGTTGCCAGATCGCCTGGCGGGATTACAATTTAGCGTTCAGTGTTGCCAGATAGGTGTAGAAATTAATAAATAAATAAATAAAAAAGATACAAAGATACTTTCTTTACAACTAACTCCTGATACCCTTTCTTCTCCTTCTCCTTCTCCGTCTTCCTCTTCTGTCTTCGCTCTTCTTCTTTTTTTTGGGGGGGAGGGGCAGCTCAACGTCGATACAAGGTATTTACAGTGTTGCCAAACATGTTGGCAAATTCACGTTGGCCGCTCAATTGAAAAAATCCAAAATGCCGTTGAACAATTCATAGGCGAAATCAGTTTCCGTCTCGCCCGTTGTGGCCGCCTTCTTCTTCTTCTTGTTCTTTTTCGCCTTCTTCGACTTTTTGTTGGTGGTTGTGGTTGTGGCTTCCGGCGCCGCCTCCTCGACGAGGGGCGTGGCAGCTGTGGCAACTGTGGCTGCTGTGGCAACTGTTGCCGCCGGAACCGTTCCAGCCTCGTCCTTGCTCTGGATCTGCACGAGATCCGTGCTCTGCTCGCGGGTCTCATCGACAGCCGGCGTTGCCACCGCTGCCACGGGCGTTGCCACCACGGGCTTCTTCACCGGCTTCTCATCCTCGTCGTCGTCGAGCTCGTCGAGCAAACCGCCCAGACTGAAGCCGCCGTAGTCCGCATCCTCGGGCGCTTCGGTATCGTCGTCCTCCGCGTAATCGTCCGTGTCGTCGTCCTCCGCTGACGGCTCCTCCGCATCGTCGTAGTCATCCTCGTCCTCCTCGTCATCATCGCCGCCAGCTGCAGGAAAATTAAAGCATATTTTTTTTAATTTTTTTTTGGTGTTTTGCAATTTTAAAGCCCCGTCAGACGATGCGTTTTATTCATTAGAGGAGCTAACCACCACTTTTGACTTTGAATAAAAAAATTGCATGTTTGGCATTTGTTTAATTATCTAAGAATACTTCCATTAAATTTCAAGTCGATTCGCCTAAAATTGACTGAGATCATAAGGAATCTCTTAGGTAAGCGACTGAATTTGACACTTTAAGCAAGCGGTGGGCACTGAAATCTGAATTCGGGAGCACTATATCAACATCAAAAACAACAACCCTATCGGAGTCTACCTAAGTTGGAAGCAACCGCTGCTCCTGGAGCCACTGCGTGCCCACCGCTGCTTTAAACGCGTTTTTCTCGTAATAACATATTTTGAAGATCGGTGACCAAAATTACTCGACAACTACTGAACCGATCTTTTTGAAACTCTGACAGACTTACTCCATTACATAAAAGTGAAGTGTTTGATTGTATGAATTGTTCCTTTTGATAAAAAAAAACTAGCCATTTTATAGCTAAAAGTTACAGTTTCTTTTTTGTAGAATATCGATATTTTAATTTTGATTATACGAGTCATTGTGTGAAAAATGTATAGATGTTGAAATCTTTCAATCAAACACTAGTTTATAATGCTATTTAACTTAATTATGTAACACTTTTCATTAAAACAAAGTACTGAAATGTATGTAATGTATGAACTTTAAGATGATATAATGGTGGCTTAAAAAAGTTTCGTAGTTTTCGTAAATAAAGTGCATCAAAATGACAAATTTTCATGCGCTACAAGTGGTGGTAACCCCTTAAACATTTTTTGGATTAAAAACGAACGGCTTCGTGTGGAACATTCAGAATTGTAAAAGCGTCGGCTTTTCACTGATGCTCACCGAGGAAGACGGATCGCGTACTATTTCATTTAAGGCCGGGTCAGACGAGCACTTTTTGGATCAAAAAGCTGGCCGAATGTCGTGTGAACCACACAGAATTTCAAAGCATCGCTGAAAAACCGACGCTCACCGATGGAAATAGAACACGTTCTATTCCATCGGTGAGCGACACGTACGTTTTTTTGACAAAAAGTGTCGGTGACCAGAGTGCTCGTCTGAATGGGGCTTTAGGCTTTTGAGAATTTTTGAGTGTGACCAGATTCGATGAGTTTGTGGTTTGAAAACCTATGCGAATTATGTGAATGGCAAATTCAGCGACTGCGAAAACGAATCGGCAAATAAGTGCTAGTGTGACGGGTGCCTCACCAAAATATTTGCAGCTGTCTAAAGGTTTCTTTGCGCCGTGTAAGCGAACTTACCGCCAAATCCAAAGAGGTCGTCATCGTCATCCTCCTCGGGCTGCTTGACCTTGGTGGGCAGCGGCTCCGCCTCGGCGACGCGCAAACCTTCGGCACCAAACTTGAAGCAGGAAATGGGCAGCTGGGCCTCGACCTCATCCTCGGCGCGCAGCTCGAAGGCGAGGCAGGCCTTGAAGTTCTCCTTGGCCTGGGAGAGGCCGTACACACGGCCGCAGAACTTGGAGTAGCCGCCGGGCATGCTCACACAGATGGGCCGAGCGCGTTTGCTGGAGATGCGACGCGAGGCGAGCGTGATCTGGCCGAACTTGAGGGAGACGTTCATCTCGTCGTTGCCCAGATACGAGATGCGGGCACAGCCCGGTCCGCTGGGCAGCAGCGGCAAACCGAATTTGCGACAGCAGTCGCAATGCGACTCGGTGCACTTGCAGTACCGACTGATCGGGTTCTCTTCGGGCTTTGGCGTCTTTGTGGGTTTGGCGGGCTTTGGTTTCGCTGCTGAAACTGCAGTTGTTCCCGTTGTTGTGGCTGCATTTGCCACGGGCGCTGCTTCTGCGGCTGCCACAGCCGTTTCTGCTGCTGGTACTGCTGCCTCGACACTAGCGATTTCACTAGCGATTTCATTGATGCTTTCATCCACAACTGCTGCCGTTGCCGTTGTTGTTGGCCCTGAGCTATCGGCCACAATATCATCAACATCGCCATCCAATTTTTGTGGCTCTGGTGGCGCCACATTTGGATCAATCTCCTCGGGCGGCAAGTCCAGCTGCTTAAAGTTCTCCGAGATTTTGTCGGTGCGTCGACTCACGGACTTGCCACTTGCCACATCGACCAAAGCGAAGCTGGCCAACAGCAGCACCAGCAACGAGCGGGCCAAAAAGTTGTTCATCTTGCAGCTGCTGGAAAATGATAATGAAAAAAATTTAAAATAAGAGTGTATTACAGAAAATACCAAATATTAATTATATATTTTGTAAAATATAGTATTTTTGATATTTTTGAATCCAATATTCATTTAATATTTATTATATCAAATTAACATTATATTTTTTGTAATTGCTTCAAAATTTTGGTGAAAAATAAGAATTAATGAATGATGCTTACATTTTTTAAAAATTTTATTGGATTTTTGATCTATTGTCAGTGTGGAGCAGATTTGTTATGAGTCAGGATTCCCGAATATCGAAAAATAGTACTAAAAATGCCAAAATTTTGAAACAAAAATATGGAAAACATAGCTAGGAATCATTTAATATGGAAATAAAAATTAGTACGGTTTCAAACCAAATCGAGTAATGGTTTCAGTTACGTTTTCGGTTATCTACGCTTTTAGTTTTTCGCTTATCGGCTACGAAATATTTCTATAAATCGGTAACGCAACGGTTTCCGGTTTCTTGTATGTTTCAGTTTCGGTTTACAATAAAATTTTAATCTATAACATTTAAAATATGTAAATTTGAAAACAAATATTCAAAAAATTTAAAAAATTAAGATCTTTTCATTTAGATCAAAATACAAAATAGATATGGGCAGAAGTAAAAATTAAATTTAGTTTTTAAAAACGATGATCACACCTCAAAATCATAAATTTAATTTTATGTCTAGCCGAACCGAAATTAACCGTTATGCATAAATCGGTTGCTTAGCGGTTAATTCGGTTGGAATAAATTCAGTTTTTGGCTTTCGGAATAATAAAAAAGTTTCTTTTTCGAGTTCAGTTACGGTAACCAATTTCAATCGGTTAGTACCGGTTAACGGTTGCAGTTATAGTTACGGTTTTAATCACTGTTTGAATTTCCATAAATTTCAGATTTCAGATCTGAAAAAATATCGATTGCAGATTTCACCCAAAACCAGAGACAAAAAAGTCACAGATCCCGAAAAAAATACCCCAAAAAATAAGTAATTCAAAAGCAAACAAAAACAAAACAAACAAAAAATCCAAAATAAAAGAAGACAACACAAAAATCGCTTTCAAGTGGCGCGCGATTAAATTTCTCCATTTCTTCAGTTTCTTCTGCTTCTGCTTCTTTTTGTCTTCTTTTTTCGCATAAACTGACGAAAGAAACGAATTTAAATAAATATTGACATAATTTCTTGCCACTTGCTATCCGTTCACTTTCGTGCTCTCTTTCTTTCTTTCTCCTTGTCAGAGGGTGCGAAAAGTGCCCAAAGCATTTTGGGTGGGTGAGCGAGAGGTGTGATGAGAGTGAGGAGTGAGGAGAGGAGCAACAAACAAAGAGAAAAATTGTTGTTGCATGAATTTCAAAGTAAACAAATTAACGGCATCTCTCATCGAAGCATCCAGCTTGAAATCGAAATCGAATTCAATCTCGAGTTCGAATTCGAAACGCGTATGCAAACAACAAAAACAAACAGCTTACGAGAAACAAAAACAAAAAAACCAAAAAAACGAGAGTGAAATCTTCTTAAGAGATCCAACGCGTTGAGTTACTTAATTGAGCTTTTTTTTGTTTTTGGATTGCGGCTGCTTAGAATGTGGAATGTGTGGAGTGGAGTGGGGAAACGTAACTGTTTCACCGCTGGCAAAGTGAAATTTATGACGATTGACTCATTGAACCATTGCACAGTGGGAAAACCCGTTAAATTAGCTAATATTCATTTAAATTTCGAATCTGCTCGTTACAATGAGACCGCCATCTGCCGGTCAGAGGCAGAAAACACAGCCGACATCAATAATCAATTACAGTCGAACTTCCCTAACTCGAATCATTATTATCCAAAGAAAAGGTTAGAGCAAAGAGTTATTTATCTTAAGTTCATTAATTTTACTGTCATTCATTTAGCTCGACTTAGAGGGCGATTCGAGCTATAGAAGTTCGAGTTGTAGAAGTTCAACTGTAATTGCAGTCTTTAATCCCCTCTCTCTCTCTTATTTGCTCTTTTGCATAGAGTGAGCGCCATCTGTTGGTCCCAGGCAGAAAGAAAGAGCGACATCTGCCGGTCAGAGGCTGCAAACACAGCCTGCATTCGAAATCAATTGTTTGCAGTCCTTAATCCTCTCTCTGTCTTTCTTATTTGCTCGATTGCATAGAGCGTACGCCAAACTCTCTTGCTCTCTCACTGTCTGCATGAAATGACCTTCCAGCTGTGGCAACTACAACAAGCGTAATTTGTAACCCAATTATTGTTGCTGTTGTTGCTTTGCTTGACTGAGTGTCGACTTATTAGTGGATAGAAAGTATGCTGACCAAATCTGGCAGCACAAGTCGCAGCAGCAGCGGCAGCAGCAACAACAGCAATAGCTGTTTATAACAATAACAGTTAACAAACAACAAGTGGAATACGAGTTGTGCTTGGAGTGGGTGATGTTCTCAACAGTGCTGACAGCTTAGCTTTTTTTCTTTTAAATTCTGATATTGTGCATTTTCAAAATTAATAAACTAAATAAAAATCTTTCATTATAAAATATTGAATATTATTAAATTTTTATTTAATTAAGAAAATAAATAACATCAGCTATTTTTACTTCTCCCCTCCCAACAGAATTTATATTAAAAGAAGTTAATTTTTTAATTTTCTTCATTTGTTCAAGTTTTGCAACTACAAAGCAGCTTTAAAATAGCTAAAATAGCAACACTGATTCTTAATGCAACACACACACACACATACACACTTGCTGCACTTGTCCAACCAATTAGGAATTTGGCGACAGTTACAATTGCAGTTACAGTTACGATTGCGTTTGCGTTTCTGGCCAATTGGAACAGTTGGCCTTAATGTTGTGGATGCCAGCCGAAAATTGTCTTCAGCTGTTCACATAATTTCACTGGCATTCCAATACGTAACACTCGAACACCATTCACATTCACATTCACATGTATTCACATTCATATTCATATTGACATTCATTTGCATTTGCCGCATTTGGGAACGAGTGTGGACTGTATGTGGATCGTGTTGTTGTCTGCCGCATATTTTCTATTTTTGTCAATAAATTATAACGGTTGTGAAAAGATATTAGCATTAATTAATTACTAAACGCATAGGAAAATAGAAAGTACAACAACAAAATTTGATTTTTTTTTTTTTTTTTTTATCAGCACATGCGTAAAAGGGAATGAGAAGGGCAGGGGGAAAGGCAGGGGGTAGGCAATCGAAAACGAAATTAAAAAACCAAAATCAAAAAATCAACAACAAATAACTGTTAATTATTCATACGCAGCGAAAGTATTGTGATTTGATTTTTATTAACATTATTTTTTCATTTTTTTTAACTCATCTGCGAAAAATTTCTTTTGATTTTATTTGATTACGACACGAATTTTTGGATTATGCTAAAGAGTTGCTCAGACTTTTACATCCTTCAATGGTTTATATAACACAATTTACATAATTTGGATATCACTTTCTTTGACTTTGATTTTGATTAAATAAAAACCGGTTCCTATAATCAAGAATATTGCTTTTAAATAAATTGTTTTAATACAAAATATACAATCTTAAATCAAGATGATTTCTCTCATTTTAAAAATATAATAAGTTCCTAAAATTAACATTTTTTTAACAAAACTAAAAACTTAACGTCTAAAAAATGCGACAAGTAGAACAATTTTTTTTTAACCAGTGTACGAGGTCAGGTCAAGTATATTGATGTTAAGTAACTTCTTCTTTTTATTGCCAGAGGAGTGAAATTTAACGATATGTGTTTTTTTTAGTATTAACATTAACATTCCTGGGTATATTAAAGTTTTCTGACATAGCGAAGGAGTAGTTTCTTGAATTTGGCTACTTAATAGTTAAAAAGGGCAACACTGCAATGCACAGATCCTGTTCTTGTTCTCTTTAGCCATGCAGTCCTATGCTGCGTGTGTGTGTGTGAGCGAGATGCCCTTAGATGAGTGCTTTGGTATTTCACACTAATGAGTATTTTGGGCTGGCGAATCAAAGAGATTATTTTAATCTCACATGCGTTTTGGCACTCTTAAGCTATGCAGTTGCATAAAGTGTGTGTGAGAGAGATGACAACAGATTAGTGCCTTGGGATTTTGTGAATAATGAGTTGGGAGAGAGGACAATAAATAAAGAGAGGATGGACATTCTGCAATAACAAAAGATTTCTTGCTAGAAAAATGTGAAAATCAAGTGTAAATTTCAAGAAATATAGTACTGATCATTGGTAGAAAGTAAAAAGAGTGGCAAAAAAAAAGAAGCAAAAACAACAACAAAAACGACGAAGAACACCAAACGCAAATGGACGGCGACGTCGACGTCGACAGCGACAGCGACAGAGCGGGCAACGCAAACTGGTTGACACAATTTCTCGGCGACTTTTACGTGCAATGGACGTTGTTGGTTTTTGTTGTTGTTGCTGTTGTTGTTGTTCTTGGTTTTGCTTTTGGATTTCCTGGTCATCAGCTTCAGCTTCGACGTCGTGTTCTCTTTGGCGCAGGCATTGGCCGCATTTCGCATAACAATCAAACAGACAGACAGACAGACAAAGCGAGGGCAGTATGTTAAGTTGGCTGAATATTCTAAGCTTCTAACTAAAATTGGTTATTTTCTACTGAATTCCTAACAAACCATTTAATTAGTGGATTCCACTCTGCGAGGGCAGCAAGTAAAGTTTGTTTATTATTTTAATGCCCCATTTTATGGCGAGGGTAGTAAGTAAAGTTTCAACTCATTTACCTATTTAAACGTTTGTTATCCTGGCTCACGTATTTAATCCTGACACAGCGGCAACACAAATTTCCAATATTCACTTTTATCAAATCCAAAAAAAGAAAAATAAATAAAGTTAATTCACAGCAAATGTTTTAAAAAAAAAAAAAATAATTCGTTTTTGGGCGCGCGTTGCCAGCTGTGAATAAAGCTTTTGTATTTTTTTGTAACTTTCGTCGTTAAGAGAGTTAAGAGAGCGAAGTTGAAGAGTGAACTCAACGTTTGGAGACGCGAAACACAACTGCGCCAAGGCGACGACATCGAGTCGAGTTATTGGCAATTCCGACGATCCAACGGTCGAGCTTCGGGCGCGGAAACGAACCCGCGGACGACAACACGAAGTCGCAGACGTAGGCGCACACGAAGACAGCAACAACAATTGGAAGAACAGCGACTGCTTTCTTTTTGTCTCACATCTGTTGCCACCTGTTTGGTCTAACGGCGCTTCTATGCACACGCGTCAGTGTTGATCCACTCAGCATTTTTCCCGTCAGATTTTTCGTTTTTTAGGTTTGTAATGGGGAAGAAATACAGGTAAAGCAAAATCTGGCTTTCTTTTGTCGTTTTTAAACCTTAACAAAAAGGAGAAATATAAATTTGTACAATTAAGTGTTAGCTAGGGAGCTCGATACAGATACAAGTAATAGATACAGATACAAGTAATAGATACAGATATAAGTTACAGATACAGATACAGATACAGATACAAGTTACAGCTACATGAACAATAAGTCACCTCGATTGCGACTTCTTTGTCTAGGTTCCTTGTGATTCATCATCTCCGCACCTTGATGGCAACCTTGATGCCTCCTCGGCTGGTTCAAGAACTTTGTATTTTTAACAGACAAAGAACTCAAACTCACTATTCAATATTCAAGACGTGACCACACGTCAAACACGTCAGTTGCACTTGCAACTATTACTCATGAATGGGTAAGCACCAAAAGAAGTGCCCCATAAAATGATAAGATAACTGCTCGTCGGTGCATTTACTATACTGATCAGTGATGTGATCAGTTGTGCCCATTTAGCCTTTTTTCGGATAAATCTGACCTTTTTAATTCACATACTCTATTGTGATATTCGCTACTGCTAATATTAAAAGTTGATTTGGAAAAATAAAATGCATTTTGTGTTGAGTATTTGTATTGTATACTTATAAAACCTCTTTAGCGGTAAGTCTAGTGACGAAAACATTTTTTTTTAATTATTTATATGTTAAATTAAATATTATTCAATTCAACTTTTGATAACAATCGTAAAAAATTAAAAAAAAATTTACCATTTGCTAGAATAGTTTAATTTTTCCCCTCTCACTAACACCAGTTTATCTCACGAGCCAGATGAGTTTTCAAATGTCTTAGTATGCACTTTTGATAGTTAAGTTTATACCTTTCGATCGGTATATAAGTTGACCTGATCGGACAGTCACAGACAGGGATTTTCCATTCTTCTTGTATATTTTGCTAGCCACCTTTCGCACGCTTCGTGCTGCTTTCGTCACTAGCGAAGTGAAACATATTTTTGTATTTCTAATTTCATTGATAAGAGCCGAAAATATTGATTTTTTGACGTGCATTTTACGATATATTACTACTATACTTTAACTTTGACTACCAATCGAGTTAAATAAATCGATTTTCATGAAAAATCGACAGCACACGGGGCTTTGTGCAAAATACTGTCAGACTTCCCTAACTTAAACCACCATTATCTAAAGAAAATGTACGATAAATCGTTATTAATTGGAGATACAACTATGTATTTATAAATCGACAATTCCATATATTTGAATTTTACTCAATTTTAATACTAAACTCAATTTACTGTTTGGATTTACATAGATCACTTTGAACAACGATGACTTGGACAAATGGTTGTCCAGTTGTCCGCCAGGTGGAGCAAGGCGATTGAGTGAGAGGGAGAAGGAAGATGACTGGAAGTTTCTAGAAACTTGGCGGAGTTTATTGCAATGTTCCAACTGAAAGTCCACACCTCGAAATCGTCCAAAAGAATCCTGTACCCTTTTTTAAAAGTACCATTTTTGTTTATGTAGTCTACTTGTTGCAGGCAATGCACACTAGATGGCGCCAGCTTTGCATTCCCACGAGAATTTGTTGCCAGAGTTTCCAGTCGCCTTTTAAAAGGCCAATTGTATGTTTTATATGAAATGTATTTACCTAATAAGGTAAATAATTAAACTCCCTGTAATGTTCTTTGCTGACATTACAGGGAGTTATGCCCATTATCAACCGGAGCACAGGGTATAAAGTAGAGAAATAATTTCTAGATCTATTGCTTACTTCTCATAAAGCAAAGATTAGAATAGGCAATAAATATATTTGAGGTAAAATATTAAAATCTATTAAATTTCTCTATTATATTTCTCAATTCTGCAGCACCGCAAAATTCGACGATTTGTGAATTTCTCAACAGAATTTCACCATTTTCCAGTTTGTGTATTTCATGATCTTTTGCTCTGCTCGCACCTCTCTTGCTGTCTCACTTATTGAATTGAAGAATCGATGTAATTGTTTTCATAATATGATATAATTATATATTTTGTTTTTGTTTTTTTAATATTTATATTTGATGTGCAGCTGCAAGCTCGAAAGAATTTACAATTTACATATATAGTATATAGTTATAATGTTGAATCGAACGAGATTTCTTCGATATGTTCGATATGGGAATGGAGTTTATGGGCATTTAAATTGAATCAAGTTTTGAGCTGCAATTGCACTAGACGACAAACTTCATACTGTGGTCTGACTGTAGCTGTCGCTGACAGCAGCAACAACAACAATAATAATAGATAGATAGATAATGGAATAATACTCGAAACAAGAATACATACAGTATACAGTACAGTAGTATCATATTATAATATACACACATCAATATATAAACAAATTGCATAGCAAGGGGGGAAAAAAACACAAAAAAAAACATAATTAATTAACGACACGAATGAAATTGAATTGAAATCGAATTTGATTTGTGTACAAATTATTAAAGTGTGCGCTGAGGTGTGTGCTTAGAATATAGGGATATAGTTGTCGATTTTGGCGCGATGCTTTTGGGCAACGCACTCGGCGATCCAGACGATGTTGCGGCACTCCTGCTCCTTCAGCTTCAGATACGCGTAGAAGACGCCAAAGTGAAACTGTTGCAAGAACGCAAACACATTGAGTTTCACCTCGTGCTCAAAGAACTTGTCCTCCAGCGTCTTGTCGCCGGGATTATTGCCGGAGCCATCGAAGAGCGCCGCGTACTCCGCATAATACTCGGCCACGGTCTTCACCTGCTCGTAGTCGTCGGCACGGGCCAAAGCGGCCAGTCCGTCGGGATACATCTTGCCACAGTTGGGATACAGCTTGGCGCGATCGTCCTTGGACAGCTCGGTGCCAAAGGAGTTGATCGTGATGATGATGGCGCGACGATCAGCCTCAAACTGAAGAGAAAACAAAGTCACAATTGATCAGACATTGTCACAGAATATCAAAATATTTATGAGTTTCAGAATATCAATTTAAATATTCAAAATATTTATATTTTATTAATAATCTCTTATTTTTTAACAATAAATTTAAATATTTATGTACAAGAACATCAATTAAAATATCCAAAATGTTTATTTTATTCATATTTTTTATCAAATTATTAATAAACATCTTTTATTTTTTATCTGAATAAAAAATTGATCAAATTAAACTATTCCAAATATTTATGGACTTTTTCAAGTAAAATTTTTTATTTGATTAAAAGATTCATGAAATCTTAATTTAATTTAAATTTGTATGTAATTTAATATAAATTAAAGTATTCAAAATAGTTGTGGATGATTTTTAAGAAAAATCTTAAATTTTTAATCAGAATAAAAAATCTATGAAATTCGAATTACATTTCAATTTTTATGTAAAAGAATATCATTTAAAACGTAAACATGTTTATGGATTTTTATCAAGAAAATTATCATATTTTAGATCTGAATACAAAAAATCTGTGAAATCCCAGTTAAATTCTTATGTAAAAGAATATAAATTAAAATATATGCTCAAAAATTGTAAGGAGTTTTAGTACGAAAAATCTTTCATTTTTGAGCTAAATAAAATATTTGCAATGAAAGCTCAATGAAATTTTAGTTTTTATGTAAAAGAAAATAAATTAAAATATTTTTGGATTTTTATTAAGAAAAATCTGAATAAGATATCGATGAAATCCCAATTAAATTTAAATTTTAATGTAAAATATTTGTGGATTTATAGAGAAGAAAAATCTATAATTGTTGAGCTGAATAAAAAAATCCATGAAAGACTAATTAAATTTCTCTTTTTGTGTAAAAGAATATCAATGAAAATACACAAAATATTTATGGATTTATATCAAGAAACGTTTCTTATAAAAAATAAAAGAAATCCTAATTAAATTTCAGTAATTTATGTAAAAGAATATGAATTAAAATATTCAACATACTTCTGGATTTTGATAAGGAAAAATCTGTTATCTTTTATCTAAATAAAAAATTTATGAAATCCATATTAAAACGCAATTTTTATGTAAAAGAATATAAATGAAAATATTCAAAATGTTTATGGATTTTTATCAAGAAAAATCATAAGCTTATGAGCTGAATAAAAAATCTATGAACTCATAATTAAATTGAAAATTTGATGTAAAAGTTTGAGTTTAACTAAATATTTAAATGATTATTTAAACATTTTTAGTATGTTTTGTATAAAAATCACAATAATTTGTAATTTCTATAATAAAATATAAAATGCACATGCCAAAATATCTAACAAGTATATTAGCATACGTTTTTTTTATAAATTTTTTTTATTATAATTAAAGAACAAAAGCTAAAAATTGAAACTAAATTATTATTTCATAATATTTTGAATTTAAAAAGAGCGTTCAATTAATGTTGTATGGTGAAAATAAAAGTTTAACCCGTTTTTTCTTTCTTTTTATCAAAAAAAATATATAATATATCAAAAAATAAAATTTGTGAGATAAATCATTAGCCTATTATAATCAATATGAATGCATAATTTAAATAGAACTTACGGCCAGGATCTCGCACATGACGTCGGCGGTGGAGCCGCCCATGCCCTTGCAGAAGTTGTAGAACGCCTCGAGATAGGCTTTGTACAGGGTGTTGCGGATGATCTCGATGTTCATCTCGTCGAGATCCTGCTCCGAAATGCAGTCGACGAAGAACGGCGCCAGCGGAGTGTCCACCAGCACGGCGTTGTAGAGCTCGGCGGGCGTCGAGGCCACGTGAATGGCCTCCATCTGCTCGAAGCTGCCCAGCGGATGGCACTTGGGAATCAGCTCGGAAATGGGCCGTTGGTGCAGTGTGCCCGTGATCAACAGGATGATGTTGTCAATCATATAGCCGTATGTGATAAAGTCCAGGAAATTGGACAATGGCTCGACGGCATGATTGCGCATGTGCTGGAACTCAATCACGAGCTTCTCGCGCAGCTTGTCGTCGATGACGGAGACGGACAGGGGCGACGGCTCGTTGGCCAGGAAGCTGCCGTAGTCCGTGCCCTGCAGATGCAGCTTCAGATCTAAAATGAAACACGATAATGAAGGGAAATCAATTAATAAACGAACGAATCAAACAACCATCAAGTGTGAAAAAGTGAAACCTTGTTGCTCTTACCGTTTGGACTTTAACAATGAAAATAATTATATTTTTGTTATAGAAAATATTATTAAATATTTAAGGTACTTCAGAAAATCAAATATTATTTATAATAGAGGATCTTTTTGGCCGATTTTGAAAATCCAGGTAAATCGTAGGTGTTGTTTTCATAATAATTGCCAAAATTTGCAAAACTTGCTAATAACTTGAAATTTTTCATCATGCAATGATCTTCAAATGTTGTATAAAGGAGTTTTCTTAAATAATTTGGCTGAAATATTGCATATCAATATTTCAAATGGTTCAAATTATTTTAAAATCCTAATTATGTTGTATACGACTTGTAATCAAATGTTCGAACGATTAGAAAATTTTGATTTCTCTTCATGATTCTTAACAAACTATCTCGGATAGGTGACCAGTCAGAAAGTCTCTTATCACGTTGAACTTTGACGTACATTTGTATGACAATTTACGTCATTTTTCAGGATGAAAGTAGATTTTCTGTGGCAACCCAGATAGCTTTATGATATAGTAAACAGATTTGAATTAAATTTGATCAGCACGTGTTGGACAACACTAAAAGCATATTCTGTAAGTATGAATCAGATATCTCTTAAAACATACAAGTTTTTCATAGTAAAGATTTGCAGACCTTCAAAAAGTATCTTTAAGATAATTATGCTTAGAAGGCCAGATATCTATGTATCTAAATATATATATCAGCACGTGCTGGACAACACTAAAAGCATATTCTCAGATATCTCTTAAATCAAAAGTTTTCCATAGTAAAGATTTGCAAACCTTCAACAAGTATCTTTAAGATACTTTGCATAGAAGGACAGTTATCTATATATTTAAATATATATCGACTCAGCTTGCACTACCGATTCAGAATATACATATTCAATTAATATCATCTGCCACGCCTCCTTGCAGGCGTTACATATAGCCTGACAAAATGAATATACTCTCACTCTCTCTCTGTCTCGCTCTATCTGCAGTGTATAATGAAAACAAATCACAAGACAAGCTTACACACACACACACGCACACGCACACAAGTTCAACGCACACACACACTCACGAACAGACAACTGCTGTTGTTGTTGTTGCTGCTGCTGCTGCGGCGCTGCCCTCGCTGATAGCAGCGCTGCTCGCGCTTTTGCTGTTTGTCATGTGACTCGAAGAAAAACACAGAAAAACGGGCGTATGAAATGTATGATGTATTCATATTGGAATTAATTTATTAACTTACCCTCCAAGGTCTCGCACTGCACCAGATTCAGGTAGTCGGCCTGCTTTAAAATGCCGCATTTGAAGCCACGGCACAGGCCCTCCAAATAACCGTTGTCAACGTTGAACATGAATCCAGAGCTCTCCATTATTATTGTTGCTTTTTACGCACGCACACACACACAACAAACCAACGCACACAGAGAGTGGAGAGTAAAAGATTGGAAATTGATGGAATTTGCAAACGCTTTTTCTGCTGTTGTTTCAAATTGAACTGCTGCACAGTTTAGCACTCGTTCGGCTGTTTGCGTTTAATGTGTGTGGGCTAAACCGCAGCTTTTCCAAGAAAATTCAACCTATTTTCTTCGTATCGATCGACGGACAAGTCATATGATTGCAGCGACTCTGCTTCTTCTTCACTTTTTTCGCAGTTAAGCACTAAAAATGCCATACGTCAAATGACCAAAGAGAGCTGCCAGCCTGTTTAAAGTTGGCAAAGCTGACACTCAGTTGGCAAGGCGACGCATAGCTGGCAAAGCGACACTCAGCTGGCAAGGCGACCCGCAGTTGGCAACGCGTTGTATTGTGCAGCCCTAGTTTGGCTTATGTTGGTGAAATATATTTACTTGAATAATGCCACATAGCGTTTAATTGTATTATTTTTTTTACATATCAGCTGCAGTATGAGTTCAGTAAGTATAACTTTAAATGTAACACACAAATTGAAAAGTAATAAAAATAAATGAGAAACAGCCCTGCGCTACCTTTGTCTTGTGTGTGCGAGCAGGATAGCATGCTGCAATTCTATGTGCTGCAATCGATGTCAACAGAAGTAAAGTATCGATATCGATATCGATACCGATGCTTGTTTGGCGCGCATTTTTAAATATCGTTATTGCAAACAAACCTTTTTAAAGCTTGAATCGTTACGTTTATCAAGCCATATGAGTATTGAAAGTTTATTTCAACATTTTTTTATAATTCAACTTTATTTTGCATGTGCATTAAAACATATTTATAATTGCCGTAAATATTTTAAATAATAACATTTGTGTAGTTTAAATATTATTGATTGTTCAGTGCTTTAAGGATAAAAACTTAAATTCAACAAAATTTTGTAATTTACATGCAGAGCTGAAAAAAGTGTATAAAATTGTGGTTTTATTTGAATTATTTGACAATAGTTAGAATTAGTTAGTAAAATATGTGAACAAACTCAAAATCACTTTAATTAAATTGTTTTTAGCTATTTTTCAAATCAGTTGAAATTTACTTGATTTTTATTCCTCATATAGTTTAGAAATAGTAGTTCAAAAATGTAAATTTCACAAAATTGTTACTGGTATTTTTAAAGTTGTGATTTTCCACCTCACTGAACAAATGAAATTGTTGTTTATATTGTGAAAAATTCAAATATTTTTCAGCTCTGTTTGCATATATGAACTACATATTAATATGTTTTAAATCAGGGATTAAAACCGGTTTCAAAAAATGGTTGTGTATCGGTTACTTAACGGCTACCGGTTTTGTGTATGTTTCGGTTTCAAAATACCGGCTTAATTTTGGCTCATAAAAGATATTATTTAAAATGTTGGACATGTAAATTTCAAATTAAAAAATATTTAAACATTTGAGAAACTAAGTTCTTTTTATTGAGAATCAATCTACAAATTGGAAATAAAAATTTAATTTACTTTTGAAGACCAGGATAACACCTAAATAACACAATTAACCGAAGCGAAATACACTCGATATACACTCATGGACAAAATAATAGGTGCACTCTTTCTTTTACTATAACAGCTATTGTAAGTCGTCTTCAAATTTAAAAAATATATTTGGAAAGGTCATCTAAATTCCGTTTGAATGATGCATAACTTTCCTCAACCCATTAAGTACCCATTGAAATATTCGAATTTTAAAAAAAATCGACTTTCTAAACTTTTTTCCTCGATTTAAAAAAAAAAATTTTTCGATGCCAAAACGGTTTTGAAACAATTCTAAAAGTGACTGCAAAAAAAATGTTTGCTAGTATTTTTTATAATTTTTTTTAAAGTTGCTAAAAAGCCACTTTTTGCTTGAAAAGTAGGAAAAAGGGGTTAAAATAGTCATTTTCAGGATTTTCAAAAAATTATAAAAAATATAAGCGAAACGATTTTTGAAAATTTTATTTTTGCTGTTTGAAGACTGTATTTGCATCCCAACATTTTTTGGAAAAAATCGAGGAAAAAAGTTTTGAAAGTTGACTTTTTGTTAAATTCAAATATTTCAATGGGTACTTAATGGGTTAAGGAAAGTTATGCATCATTCAAGCGGATTTTAGATGATTTTCCAAATATATTTTTTAAATTTGAAGACTTGACTTCCAATAGCTGTTATAGTAAAAGAAAGAGTGCACCTATTATTTTGCCCATGAGTGTACATGAATCGGTTACGAAACGGTTATTTTGGTTAGAATTATTTCCTGTTGTTTTGGGTTTCCGTATAAAAAAAATTGTTTTTTTTTCGGTTACGGTTACAAATTTGAAACGGTTAATTGCGGTATGCATGAATCGGTTGCGAAACGGTTATTTTGGCTAGAATATTTTCGGTTTTTTGGGTTTTGGTATAGTAAAAAAAGTTTTTTTGGGCTTTGGTATAGTAAAAAAAGTTTCCTTCCGGTTACGGCTACAAATTTGAATCGGTTAAATGCGGTTACAGATTCCCTGTTTTAAATATAAGAATGCCGTACTGCAGGGGTCTAGTCAATGTGCTCGAGGGCAGTACAAAGAACCCGCTGATTCATGAGTTGCTGTTGCCTGTTCTGTTGCATTTTCAGAGTTGCCACCGGATCGTAGGTCTTGAAGTAGACGGCGAACCACATGAAGATCAGCATGTCGACGAACATGAGGCCGGCAAAGAGGAAGAACTCGCTGGCCTGCGACTGAAAGAACTTCAGCTCGGCGACGACGACGACAATGATGTTGCCAAAGGCGACCGTTAAGAGCCAGAAGGCCTGCAGCAAGGACTTCATGCTGGGCGGTGCCTGCGCGTACGAGAACTCCAGACCCGTCACCGAGAACATGACCTCGCCCAGAGTCATGACCACATATTGTGGTATCAGCCACAGCATGCTCATCGAATTGGGCTCGGTGACCTCGAACATTTGGGAGACAAACTGCCCTTGATGGTTCTGGCCAATAACCAGGGTATAAACGCCGCCGGGACGCAGACACTGCTGGTGGATGACGGTCTCTGACGATCCCTGCAGTACCGCGTACTCAATGGTGCTCAGCTCGTGCAGATCATGATGACGCGCCATCAAGTCCAGCGCCGTGTTGCCCGACTTCACTTCCCTCCACAGAATGCGACTCGTTGTCGCCAGATTGGCCAAGGTGCGCACCATGGCCTTCGACTTGTTCGACTTTTGCAGCTCGTCCTCGTACCACAATTTCGGATAGGTTTTCTGCACGGGACGCAGAAAGAGCGTGTGCGATGTCGCCTCGTTCAGCATCTGGGTGCCGCCCTCGATCTCCGGACAGCCTGAAATGCGGGAGAAATGTTTCAGCAATCTTTAACAAATTCAGGGACCGAAACTGTTATGAGGAATTTAAAAAAAATTACTTTTAATAATTACTTAAAGACTTTTACTTTATAAATCATACTTACTAATTATTTTTGATTAAAAAAATAAAAATCATAAATAATTATTAATATCGATTTTTATTATATAAATAAAAAATAATGATTAAATTTGATTTCTTTTATGTAAATGATGTTATCATCTTACTGATAACCAAATTTACATATGTTGAAAACTTGGAATGTTTATCTTGAGTAAAAACAAAGATATTTTAAAAAGACTTTTATAAACAACTTAAAATTATAAAAGTTTTTAAAGACTTATATGTTTTCAATTCAAAAATAATAGTTATTTGAAACTTTTATTTATTTTCCTCTCAAGTCTTTCCAGACTTTTAATTTTTTTAATCTCAAATATAAGTTTATTGGTTGTTTGCGGAGATACTGTTTTTACAAACAATTCGATGTATTTTAAGTATTTTGTATTTTGTATTTTGAGTATTCGGATTATTTTTGTTTTTTTTTCTGAATTTTTCTGATTTTTTTTGCTTACTTTGAAAAAAATTTGATTTTTACTGAATAGTCATAAATAATCAGAAGTAATCAAAACTAGTCAGAAATAATCTTTTTTGAGTATTCGGATTATTATTTTTTTTTTCTGAATATTTTTGACTTTTTTCCTGATTTTTTCTGATTTTTTTTGGCTACTTTGATTCTGAAAATTTAAAAAATTTGATTTTTACTAAATACATATGTTAGTCATAAATAATCAGAAGTAATCAAAAATAATCAGAAATAATCTTTTTGGGTTTTCGGATTATTTTTGGTTTTTTCTGATTATTTTTGATTTTTTCCTGATTTTTTTGGCTACTTTGATTGTGAAAATTTTAAATAATTTGATTTTTACTAAATAGTCATTAATAGTCAGAAGTAATCAAAAATAATCAGAAATTATCTTTTTAAGTATTCGGATTATTTTTGATTTTTTTCTGATTTTTTCTGATTTTTTTACTAAATAGTCATACATAATCAGAAATAATCAAAAACTAATTGTGATAATTTTAGATTATTTTTGATTTTTTGTAATCGTTATCATTACATAATCCCACAATTTTCAACAGTGAATTATATAGTCACTACGATGATTTGCAAAAATAATCGAATTCTAATCGAAATATAACAGGTATGTTAGAAACTCATCGCTCACCACTTGTCAGATTCAAGTTATCGACGGCATAATCGAGCCTAAAGCTGCCCAGATTTCCAGTTTCCACATTGCCGCTGGCATAAAAATCAATGCCACGCAGTGTGAATTTCTTACCCGCTCCAAGGTTCGTGCTCACCCGATAGTCGCAATCGGGAATACCACTGAAGATGCGCAGCTGAGTGTTGCCTGCGCCGGGCAACACGGGATAAGTGCGCTGCAAAAGACACCGTCAATTCTCAGTGAATTCTCAGAGTCTCCAACATAATTAAATAAAAGTCACTTGACGTGTTACCCATCTAGTGACGAAAGCCTATACACTATATTCAAAGCTTCTGTTCACAATATCGTGCACTAAAACAGCAATAACTTTAAAAATTGATTTAACCCATTTAAGTTTGATATAACAAAATTTGAGGAATATCAAGGGTTACAATATATTGAAAACTCAGGAAAATCGTAGGAGTTGTTTTCATAATAATTGCAAAAGTGTGCTAGCACTTGCTAATTACATGCAAGTTTTCATCATGCAATGATCTTCAAATGTTGTATAAAAATCTACACGATTTAGCTTTCGATATATTTTATGTGACTCTTATACGAATGTCGAAAAATATTACGAAAATTCGAAAAAAAAATATTAGAAATATAAAATTGCGAATCGAATAATTAGGAATTCAAAATTACGAATCCGATATTAGGAATACAGTTATTAGAAAGACAAAAATTGGGAAAACAAAAATTAGGAAAACAAAAGTTGCCAAAACAGTTTGCGATTTTTAATAAAATATTTTTGATTTCGGCTTTTTTTATTTATTAGCAACAATCCCACATTTCTCGAACCATTTTTTTTTTCAAAATCAGGACTTCGATGGCCAGCGCCTGTGATATTTATTTGAACCTTTTATTTCAAAATCTACGTGTTTTTTTTGTGTGCCACCTATATAAAAAATCAACAATTTTTTCATCTTTGTGTTGGTCGTATGTATTGAGTAGCGATTAAAGACGGTTGTCTATCATCTCATATTTTGATTGTTTTTTTTTTCGGGCCTATCTCCAATGACAGCAAAACCAAAGATACTTTGCCCAATTTTTTTTTCCCCAATTTATGTACTCTAAATATTTTTCGTAGCTGAAATTTCTGATTTGAATTTTATTTTGATTGCTTAATTTAAAGAAAACTAAAGTGGCTGCATATATATTTTTTAAATAGCTTACTTCGAATTCTGTCTAAAAAATGTGGCATCACTGCCCTGACTTCGAAAATTTAAATCGGACTAAGTGGCAGCATCGCCAGTGGATTTAGCGCTTATTTTATTTCGCGTAAAATTATTCTCCGAAATGGAATTGAGGTGAATTTCAAGCGAAAGCGATTTCTGTGGCATCCCTGTATGATTCTTTCTTCCCAATTTTGGATGCCTGAAATTGTATTCCTGGTTTTTTTTTTCTATTTTTTAAAATTCCTTAAAAAAGTTTCGGAGTTCGGATGAGGTACCATTTTCTGTATCTCTATTTTCAAAACTCTTTGTATGCTTTTCGTTTATGTCTTTCTTTTGAGATTCTATTGAGATTCTGTCGATTGAGTTTTGACACAACAAAATTTGTACAAACTTGAACAATTACAGAACTGACGTCAAGAGGTTTTTTGGTGCTGGTGCTGCAGATACATTTATGTTTGTGGGTGTAGATAGCTAAATACACAGGTGATAAGATATGATAAGAGTAAAAGGAGATTTAACAAAATGCGAGAGAAATACACACAAAAAAATAAAAAGACACATTGTGCTAATATATGATAATAAGTTTCATTTATTTGTATTAGATTAGTTTAGTTAAAACGTATTGTATTGTCATATTCAACAACGCCCCGAGATGCGATTAACGATAGCGATTAACGATTAACGATAACGGGCACTTACACAAACTAGGAGAGGATGTTTTCTTTTTTTGGGAATAAGGAGGAAAGACGTCTTCACATCTATAATACACAACATGGAGGGATAAAGGGCGCTTCAGACGAGCACTTTTTCACCGACACTTTTTGTCAAAAAGAGATTTTTTCGTGTCCGTGTCGCTTACTATCGCTCACCGATGGAATAGAACGTGTTCTATTGTCGGTTTTTCACCGACGCTTTGAAATTTTGTGTGGTTACACGACACGGACAGCTTTTTGACAAAAAGTGTCGGTGAAAAAGTGCTCGTCTGACCCGGCCTTAAGTGATGATGACTGATGAATTTTACTCAGCAACCTCCAGTCCCTTGTTGGCCACGCCCGTGTCCAAAGCTTGAATCGCCGATCGATTGTCCTCATTCGTTTTGTCATCACCCGTCAGCGGCTCTACCTCCTCGCTCTTGTTGGGATCATTGGGCTGATAATTGTACGCCATGTACATGAAGAGCAACATGTCGGCAAACATCAATCCAGCAAACAGGAAGAACTCACTCGCCTGGGAATCGAACAGAGCCGCCTCCGCGATGATCACGACTATCACGTTGCCAAAGGCGACCGTCAACAGCCAACAGGCCTGCAGTACCGACTTCATGCTGGGCGGTGCCTGCGAGTACGAGAACTCCAGACCCGTCACCGAGAACATGACCTCGCCGAGAGTCATCACCACATATTGCGGCACCAGCCACAGTATGTTCATTGAATTGGCCTCCGTGACCTCGTGTATGGTGCCCTTGTACTCCCCATTGGCCAGCGTATCCACGAGCAGGGTATAAACGCCACCGGTCCCTATGCGGAACGTGCCCACGGGCTTGTTATCGATAAACACATCGTAATCGCTCGTCGACATCCGTATCAATTTCGTCTCGTTCGCTAGGACTTCGTACCTTTCTTTTTTGCCCTTCCACTCGATGAGTTTGCTCTGCTCCACATTCGCCACGGTTCGCACCAGGGGATAACTATCCGATGGCTTGTTCACAAAGTCCTTTTCCCAGGCCACCGGGTGCGTCAGATTCTTTGCATTCAGAAACATCGACCAGGCCGTGTAATCCGACATCTTTTGACTGCCGCTCGCATATTGATGACAACTGGCATCCGCCGTAATTGTATACTCGAAATTCTGCTCATAATTCTCCAGCCAGATGGTCTTATCCGTGTAAACACTGTACGGCTGTACCGTGAATTTGGGCTGGTCAATTGGCAGATTTGTGGCGAACTCGTAGGCGCAATTCTCCGTGTTGAAGATGCGCAGCTGGGCGTTGTGACTGTACGGCAATACCGGATACGTTTTCTACTCGTGCAATTAAACGATACAGAGAGAGAAAAAGAGAGACAGAGAGAGAAAGACGGGTGTAAGGCCACAGAAACGGTACTCAAAGTTGGTGCTTAGTTTAATTTAAAGAAAGCTCACATTCATCACAACTCTCTAGCTTTCTCATACGAATTTCAAAATGAAAATCATTCTAGGAATTTCAAAAAATTTGAGAACAAAATTGGTTTTTGGAAACTAAAATTTTAAATAAAGAATTACGAAAGCAAAAGTTAGGAAAACAAATACTTTTATTATAAAACGCGTAAGTTTTAAATATAACTTTTTTAATTCTTTGTTTTTCGGATAATATTTACAAAAATATTTGAAATTTGGAATAAAAAATTATAAGAGCAAATATTAGGAAAACAAAACATTTTCTTAAAAAACGATGTTTTTTTGAATATAACTTTTTTAATCTTTGTTTTACGGATAATATTTGCAAATTATGAGAGCAAAAGTTAGGAAAGCAAATATTTTTATTAGAAATCGCGTTAGTTTTGAATATAACTTTTTGAATTCTTTGTTTTTCGGATAATATTAACAAAAATATTTTAAATTTGGAATAAAATATTATGAAAGCAAAAGTTAGGAAAACAAAACATTTTCTTAAAAAACGAGTTATTTTTGAAAATAGCTTTTAATATTCTCCGCTTTTCGGATAATATTTGCAAGAATATTCGAAATTTGGAATAGGGAATTATGTAACCAAAAATTAGGGGAAGCATAATATTTTCTTAAAAATCGAGTTTTTTTTTATATAACTTTTTTTTCAAATGATGAGAGCAAAAGTTAGGAAAACCAATATTTTCTTAAAAATCGAGCTATTTTTTAAATTAAATTTTTGTGTTCATTGTTTTTTGAATAATAATCTTTAAAAATCACGACATTTTTCAAAAAGACTTAAGGAAAGTCTGATTCATTTTTCTTTAAATTTTGACAAGTGTTATAAAAATCACGAAATTTTTCAAAAAGACTTTTTCCTTAAATTAGATTTTTTTGTAAATTCAAAGCTACTTTTTGACAAATGTTATTAAAATAGTTGTTTCCCTAATTTTTGTGATCTCAGTGTTTTTTTCTCTAGTTTTTGCTTTATTTACTCCATTGTAATGTTTTTATTTTTTTTTTTTAAATTTTATTCGAAATTCGTATGAGTTACTAAAAGTTGGTGCACACTTTAAAGAAGCTCACATTGAAAAAGCATTTGAAAAAGACTTGAACTTCAACTTGAACTCACCTCCAGATTGAGTTCCACAATGCCCGAAATGATGAACGCAATGCCAGCGAGAATTCCGCCCAGTGTCAACTTCTGCAGCGGACGACGAATGCCGACGAGACTCAGCAGCGGATAAAAGGCGACATCGTAGAGCGGAATGAAGACGAGAATCAGGAGCGGATTCAGCACTTGCAGTTGATCCGGTTTCAGGTCCCAGGAGCCCATGTCGCCATCCATGCGAGTGGCCTGCAAGTAATTTAAATAAAATATATTTATAATTTATTATTTTGCTTAATATATTCAGGGATGCCACAGAAATCGCTTTCGCTTGAATTTCACGTCAATTTCGTTTCGCTGTGCCCCAGATCAACTCGCAGAATAATTTTACGCGAAATAAACTAGCGCTAAATTCGCTGGCGTCCGATGCTGCCACCTAGTCCGATTTACATTTTCGAAGTCAGGGCAGCGATGCCACATTTTTTAGTCAGAATTCGAAGAAAGGTATTTAAAATATATATATGGAACCACTTCAGTTTTCTTTAAATTAAGCATTCAAAAAATAGGTCTTTTGAGGTAAATCAAGTTTTACCGAAAAAAACGTAGAAAAACTTTTTTGTTTCTTGAAAAAATCTCAACAAAACTCATAGATTGTATGTTTCGGACTGTCTCTAATATTCTGGCCAAATTAGGTCAAAGTCGGGTGACTATATCATATAGCTGCCATAGGAACGATCGGATGCAAAGTGACCTTTAGAATAAAAAACTCGGTTGTTGTATGAGATATCCTAACAAAACTCACAGATTAACTGTTCTTGCTAAATTTTTAATTTTTCCCTAATTTTAGCTTTTTCCCGCCAAATTTAGCTTTTTTTCCGCCAAATCTGGATTTTTCCCGCCAAAAAAAAAATAGGATAAAAAGCTTTGGCTTGTTTTTCTGTCTTTTTTTTTGTTATCTGTTATCTTTGACCTGTTATCTTTGACCGTTTTGTTTTTTTTGGTTCGGAAAATATTTGGCACACAGAAAAAAAAATACGGGATATTTAGCCCGAATTCAATCCGAAACGATGTCAGAAGTGGGGTAATCTCGGATTTTCTTAAACCAAGTATGAAATACTTTATTTTTTGAAATCCCGAATTCAATCTTGAAATTCTTAAATTCAGGCTAAAAAATTGGTACTCGTATTAATCAATTTTTTCGTTGCATTTAACCTTTTTTTTTAAATTTTTTTTTATAAACATTTTTTTAACTTTTTTTTTATACGTTTTTTTAAACATTTTTTTTAACAATTTTTTAATAGATATATTTTTTTAAAATTTTTTTTTTTTTAAATTTTTTTACTTTTTTTTTAATTGACGGGGGGAATCGAACCCAGATTTTTTCAAACTGGAGTCGGCGACTCTAACCATTGAGCCACCGGACCGGTTGAAATGAGAGAGGCCGAGAAGAATTTTCCTCTCGCGCTCAGCAAATGTGTATTTTCCCATTTTAATCCCGATACATGCTTGATTATTCAGCTTAATCCTGAATACATACTTAAAAAATGCGAGCTTAAATTAAGTATTTTATACTTGATTTTAAAATGGCATTTTTTTTCTGGGTTGTGTGCTTACCTGGAAGGTCCAGCGGGATCCCTGCTGGTCGAACAGGGCCCAGAAGATGGGCAGCGGGATGTAGAGGAAAAGGACGCGCATGAGGACCTTGACGTCGTCGATCATCTTGCGGTCGTACTTCTTGTCCGCGTAGTCGAGCCAGTGCTCGCGCGGATTCGTCTTCTTCTCCTTGCACTTGGTGCGGATGGCCGTCCAGATGGTGCTGCTCACCAGCACGACCATGTTGCCCGCTGGCGGCTTGATCTTGTACAGCGGCCGACCCAAAACAAAGATGACCACCGAGACGATCATGAGCACGGCGGGCACACCGAAGGCCAGCGGATAGCAGTTGATGTCGTCGAAGCAGTGGACGTCCTCGCGCAGGATCGGCGTGACCGTCGTGGAGATCAGCGAGCCCGCGTTGATCGAGAAGTAGAAGAGCGAGAAGAACGAGGTGATCTGCTTCAGCTGCTCCGGCACCTTGAACTGATCGCCGCCAAAGGCCGCCACGCACGGCTTTATGCCGCCCGATCCCAGCGCGACCAGCGCCAGGCCCAGCATCGTGAACGTCTCCACCGGCAGGTTGAGCGGCCCAATGGCGCCCAAAGTCAGCAGCGCCGAGCCGCAAATGTAGACAAGCGACAGATACAGAATGGTCTTGAATTTGCCCAGCCAGGAGTCCGAGATGATCGCGCCGAACACGCACAGGAAGTACACGAACATGGTGAAGATGTGAAACACCACCGTCGCCGTGTCGTCCGAGTAGCCCAGGGCCCGACTCAGGTACAGCACCAGGACAGCTGTGGAAGAGAGAGAAAACAGAACGGAGTTTTTTTTTGTTAATATATCTATATACACAGAGAGAAAAGATATGATCCAATTCTTATTATTCTCACTTGAATCCATTCCTGCTAAATTTCGATTAGAATTACTAATCAATTGGATTATTTACTAGAAATAATCATAGTTGAAAAATATGTGATTATGTAATGGTTACGATTAAAAAAAATATAAAAAAAAATATAAAATTGTTACAATTATTCAAAATAATCAGAAAAAATCAAAAATAATCGTTTTGAGTATTTCGAACTATTTTTAATTTTTTTTCTGATTATTTCTTATTTTTTAGATTTTTTTAGATTATTTAATAAAAGTCAAATTGTTTTAAATTTTGACAATCAAAGTAGCCAAAGCTTTTGATTATAGTTGCATTTTGTGCTGTCTAAAGCAGTTAAATTCAGAAGAAAGAAGGAGGCAACTAGAATATTTCCGTAGCTCACTAGTTAGAGTTGCTGACCTCTTATGCTCAAAATTTTGAATGTTTGGGTTCGATTCCACTGTTGTTTTAAAACTGTTACAAAATCTGCTTTGACGAATTTTTTTTGTGTTAAAAGAGAATTTATTTTAGTGGATTTTCTGAATAATCGAAATGTTTAATAATATTTGGTAAATATTGATGGCTATTTTGATTGTGAAAATTAAAAATAATTTGTTTTTTTTACCAAATAGTCAGAAATAATATAAAAAAATCTAAAAAATCAGAAATAATCAGAAAAAATCAAAAATAATTTGAAATACTCAAAACGATTATTTTTGATTATTTTTCATTTTTTTGTGATTATTTTGAATAATTGTAATAATTTTCGATTTTTTTTATTTTTTATAATCGTAATCATTAAATAATTGGGCAAAACCCAAAATAATCGTAATTTAATCATAGGTTCGATTACGATTATGATTACTAATCATTATTTAAAAGGTATGCTTGGATCTCTTTTTTTTTGTGTGTTAAATAAAGTTTAATTTAATTGAGTAATTCATTTAAAAAGTACACATTTTATTTAAAAATGTTTTTTAAATATCAAATTCAAAATCATTCATATTTATCACAAAATAATTATATTTATCAGAGCACTCAAGTATTTTTTTAAGGGGGCACCTCCGTTATCGAGTCACAAAAATCGATTTTTTTCTAAATAATATTATTCGATTATAACATTGTTTGAAAATAAATATTCCTATTCAATTTCGAATCGATATCTGCAGTATTTACGAAGTTAACAAAAAAAAAACTACGCATTTTTCGACTGTGGAGGTTACCCCCTTAAAATGAATCAAAGAGATTTTTGGTTGATTTTAAGCAAATCTGGAATTTTCAAAACTCAAATTCCAATATTTAAACATGTACGAAAAAGTATTTTGAACAGTGTACTTATTAACATTTCATTCCCTATGTTAATTGATTACAAATTACATATTTAAGTAGGATTTTTTGGTTGATTTCAAGTATTATGGAATTTCGAATGCTTAAAATTCTAATAATTAAATATTTATAAAATAGTAAAGTATTTTGAGCAGTGTACTTACTGCGCATGCCGTAGTAGTTGAAACGCTCGCAGAATTCATTGCTGATGATGAAGAACACAGACTTGGGATAAGGATATTTCTAGAATTTAAAAAAATAAAATGGAATTGAATTAAGTTGAAGATAGTCCAGAGAGTGAGAAAGAGATGAAAATGTGTAACCTTTTGCTGTCCCTCCGCCTCTACGGAGTTGGCAAAGTTGCTGCTCTCAATCAGATCCGTGTCATTCTTCTTCTTTGGATCTTGATCGTGATCTTGGCTATCCTCCAATTCGGCCAATTTTCTGGCCTTGCCATTTGTTGCGGGCTCGACGTGATTGGCCGATTCCTTGGCAGTCTCCTGAACTGGAATCTCCGCAGAATCTGCGGCTTTGGAGTCCTCAACAGCAGCTGACGCCTCAGCTGGTTTTATATCTAAAAAAAAATATACATAAAAATATATATAATAAAAAAATATACAAAAAAAAATATAAAATATACATAATAATATATTTTTACACTTCTTAAATTAAATTTTAAAATATATAAAAAGCCACCTAATAGCGGTACTATCTCCGCTGGGTTTGCCATGATGATTGACTGCAATTCAACTGATGTTTTTTTAAATGTTTCTCATACATTTAAAACATTGCTCACACTTAAAATCTCATCTCATTTCATCAGAAAGCGAAACGCAGATCGCCATATACTCGAGACAACTGAATGCAAATCTAAATCCGAATGTCTGAACATCCCAAAGATCTGCCAACACTCAACTGAAAGTGTGAATCTTGTTGTTGTACTTCATAAATTGTCGAGCATTTCAACTTGTCACATTTGAATTCTATACTTGGCCCCTCATATCAGACTCGGATTCAGTTTTGGGCTTGCTCGTACTTTATTTTAATACGGATTAATCCCTGTTTGCTATCGTAAATGGATAACGCACGCATGTGATATATTGCGAGTGCTATAACAGGCAGCTTTTGATTGCGAGCAACTAAAGAGGCTCATACAGAAAGGCAGGAAAATTCATATCTTCACTTCCAAATCTTAGATTTTGATGAGTGTGAGAATAAACTTTAATTTTCAATTTCATTTTATCATCAGAATTGAAGCCTTTATTTTTAAAGCTACATTGAAAAACATATCTGATAAAATAACTTGATTTTATTTTATTTTTTTTATAAACATTTAAAATAAAAGTTATTCTTTAATAAGCTCAAATTTGATAAAAATAAATGTCAGGTATTTTTATTTAATTAGAAAAATCATTAAATATATTTTTTTTAAATATTTTTAATTCATTTCATAAATAAAACTTTGTCAAATCTTTCAGCTCAGAGCTCAGAGACTACAAGAGTTAGAGCTACCAAATTTGGCGAAAATACTATATATTAATTTAAGTTATGTTTTATTTATTATAAAGGTTTTTTAATGTAGATTTTATGCGCAGTTCTATAACAGGCAGCTTTTCAAATCTCACTTCCAGATCTCACTACCCTAATTACAACAAGAGCTAGAACTACCAAATTTGGTGATAATAAACTTTAGGTCTGCTTTTTTATTATTTCCAAAATCTTTCAACATTTCTTTAAAATTAAATTTGTATTTAATTTCAAAACAAATTTTATGGTTAATTCAAGAAACTTAAAGTATTTTCATCTTCGATCTCAGAGACTAAAAAAGTTAGATCAAACAAATTTGGAAAAAATAGGTTTATGTATAGTCTGCATGCATATCCAGTTTGTTTTCGAATTTAATTTATTCTTTAAGTTTCGAAAATCTCATTTTTTTAAAAACACATTTTCGAAAGTCACCAAAAACGATTGCCATAAATTTATTTCCAATTTCAACTAAATAATTAATTTTTTCAAACAATTTTTAATTTAATTACAGAAATTTTAGATTTTGTCAAAGCTTTTAAAAATTTATTTGACAACAAATTTATTAATTTTTGATTTGTTTTATTGTATTTTTTACTTTAAAAGGGCTATTTAATATTTATTTTATGTATTTATATTCAATTTCAAAAATAATTATATTCAATCTCGATCAATCAAAATTTATCATTTTATCAGAACTTTCAACAATTTTTTTGACAACAAAATCTGTTATGTAATATAAATTTGATGTATTTTTATTAAATTTCAATAGTAGTAAATTAAGTTATTTCAAGAAATTTAATATTTTATTAAGACATTCAACAATATCTTTAACAATTGCTTTTGGGCATCTAAAGGTCGAGCATCTCTCGCTGTTTTGTTAAACATCTAAGCATATTTACCGAGAGAGGGAAATGAGTTCTATATCAGGCAGCTTCCGAGTGCAAACAATTGCTCAAAAGAAAAGAGTTTTCACCTGCTCTTCAGATTAGATTAATCGCATGTTTTCAGTTCGATAAACATTTACGTTTATTAGCCAATGTTCATAACGGGCAGAGGAATGTGCCATAATCATGTTGGCCACATTCGTACACACAAATAAAGCTACTTCTATTTTAGTGAGTACTTTCATTGCCCATGTGAATACACTCGTATGCATATACTTATCAAAAAGAGTGCTTATCAGCCTTGATGATATGGCGGCAAATGGTTTTTGAAGTCGGGCAGCCAGCACGTCGCAATCCAATTGGAACTATCATCAACTAACTTGGCCCAAAAATGAAACAATGTGAATGCGATTGTAAATTTCGACTGCGAATGCGAATTCACAACATTCAAATGCGATTCAAGTGACAATCGCAATGTTTACGGGGACATCAACAACATTTGTTGTCGACTGTCGATTGCCGATTGTCGCTGATAATACGTGAATCGATCAGTTTCAGTTTCATTCATAGAACTTCAAGTTCCCTCAACTGTGTCAATGTCAATGGCGTAGCGAATGATACAAGGGTTTAATAATCAGGCATAGAAATTGAGAGTTGGGAGTTTAAAAAAAAAATATTAAAAAAAAATATCAGGGATGCCACAGAAATCGATTTCGCTTGAATTTCACCTCAATTTCATTTCGCTGTGCCACAGATCAATTCGCAGAATAATTTTACGCGAAATAAACTAGCGCTAAATCCGCTGGCGTCCGATGCTGCCACCTAGTCAGATTTACATTTTCGTCAGATTAGTCAGAATTCGAAGTTAGGTATTTAAAATATATATATGTATGGAACCACTTCAGTTTTCTTAAAATTAAGTATTCAAAAAAAGCTCTTTTGAGGTAAATCAAGTTTTACCGCAAAAAACCATAAACTTATTGTGGAATTTGTGAAGACATTTTTCACGAAGAGTTGCCAGACTAATGACAGACAATTGCTAGAGTTGTCGAATAATTTTTATTTTCTAGCACCAATTACTTTTAAATTTTTCAGCTAAATAAAATCAATTATTTTAAAAATAAATTAAATTATATAAATTAAATAAGAAAAAAATTAAAAACTAATTGTTCTGCAATAAAAAACCTTATAAAATTGCTAAGCAAACCCTTGTGTAATTTAATCTGAGAAGGTGTCAACCCTTAGCAGCCTAGCTCGAAATGGTTGGTGACATTGTGGAATTGCTTTCTGCGGAATTTTATTTCGCTTGCGATTTCTGTGGCATCCCTGAATAAATCTAAAAAAATACTTATAATTTTGATGAGTGGGTGAAATCTGAGATAAGCTAAGATGAAGTATTTAATCAACGGAATTGACTTTCATTTCCAATTTCAACTTTATTTTATTAACAAAATGAAAGTCTTTGTTTTTTAATAGCATTGAATAAAAGATCTGATACAATAATTTGAATTCATTTTTATCAGGGATTAGAGCCCAAAAATATATAGGTTTCTGGAACAGTTATGGTTATGTTCGCATTTAGATTGTCGGCTATCGGTTACGCAAAATTTGTATGCATCGGTTACGTAACGGTTACCGGTTTCCTGTTATGTTTCGGTTTTGAAATACCGGCTAAATTATTTAAAATATTTAAGACATGTAAATTTGAAAACAAAGTTTTAAAATTTAAAAAACTGAGATCATTTTATTGGGAACAATACACAAATTAGAAAAAAAAATCTTTTTTTTTTAAACCAGGATTACACCTTAATGGCATAATTAAATTTTTTGCTTGACAGAACCGAAATTAACCGTTATGCATGAATCGGTTACTAAACGGTTATTTTGGCTAAAAGAATTTCGGTTTTTGGGTTTCGGTATAATAAAAAAGTTTGGTTTCCGTTAAGGTTTCAGTTACGGCTACCAATTTCAATCGGTTAATACCGGTTAACGGTTACTGTCATGGTCACGGTTTTAATCCCTGATTTTATCATAAACATTCTAAAATAAAAGCTTTTATTTAATAAGCTTAATCGATCAAATTTATGCACTCAAGTAGATCGTCAATTTATATAGTATTCCATATAAATATTACAAGAATCGTACAGATCTACATACCATTTGATAATATGTAGTTAAAGTTCTAATTTGTTGCATATTCATGGTAAATTAACTCTCCCGATTTGTTTGTTAATTGGAACGTAAATGAGTCAGGTGCTGCTCACATAACCTGTGACTGATTCCACAACTGCGAACGGCAGTCCGCGCTAGTGACGAAAGCAGCACGAAGGGTTTAAGAGTCTAGCAGATCGACAGACACTAAAGTCACACAATTTAGCTCGATTCTCGGATATAAATGAAATTAAAATGAAAGCAAATGAAAATACAAATAAAAAAGTCGCCGTCAACGCGAGCTTGCTCGATTTGGCTGGTGACATGAGAATCTGTTAGGTCTGTTCTGAATTCCGAACTTTTTGCTGTTT
The DNA here is from genome assembly GCA_037043495.1 of Drosophila recens. Lineage (NCBI taxonomy): Eukaryota > Metazoa > Arthropoda > Insecta > Diptera > Drosophilidae > Drosophila > Drosophila recens. Next base: position 16,261 of record JBAMBJ010002732.1, on the reverse strand, counting down.
CCAATTGCGACCGAAATGGACTCGTATTTACTTCGATGGGACTTATTTAATAGCTTTAAATCAGCGGTGGGCAACAAATCTGAATTTGGGAGCAGCCGCTAGCTCTCGGAGCCCATGCGTGCCCACCGCTGCTTTAACAGCATACGTTTTGAGAACGACAATTCTTGTCGATTTGCGGCATTCGGAACACGTTCGTACATCGCTATACAGTACTAGATTAATTGTAGGCCCACTGCAAGGGCATAAAACTCGAATGGAAAAGGGACAAGTGTTTAATTTTAAGTATAATGAGTTGTGCTAGAAAGCAATTAATAAAGAAATAAAAAGAAAAATAAATAAAACAAATATACTTGCTAATAGGCACATGCTACGCGAAAATTTAAAAAATATATATAAATCTGGTTGGACGTAACGAATATTAACCCTCTAGTGCCCAGAAAAAAATAAATTTGAGCATTCACTAATTTTCAGACATAGAAAATTCGTAGTAAATCTCATCGTAGAGCGGTAAAAGAAAAACTGGCTGATGGAATATTTAGTTATTCATAAAGTTTTGAAATACACAAATAAAACTGTGAAGCATGGTCTGGTATTGTCTGATAAATGCTTGCCAGAATCCGCTGTGGACCTAATCTATTGCAATAGATTATCTAGAGATCCTTAGGACAGGAAATGCCTTTGTTCCCACTTTAAATCAAGATAACGAATCGAAGCATCCTTCGAATTTTGTCAGGGAATGAAATCACCTGCTTATTCTACGGACTTAATTCCCATAGAGGACCTAGCTTAGGCATTAGGGTCTGACAAGTCAATAAATTGCATTCCTCAGAGAATGTGTGCCAAACTTGTGGACTCCATGCACCCAAGATGCTCTGGCATACTAAAAAATTATGGGTTCTACCACAAAATATTGAAGTTTTTAAAAAATAATGTGTAACAAAACAATTTCTATACTTGATGTTCCTTGTTCCTGGCAGAAAGCCAGTATGAATTTCGGAAATTTATGTTTTTTTTCTTCTTTTTATATTAATATATTGACTAAATTGTTGTTAAATTTAAAGTCTAAGAAATTTAAACGACAATAAAAACTACAACAGTAGGCAGAAAAATAGTTGGAAGCAGTCGCTGCTCCCGGAGCCACTGCGTGCCCACCGCTGGTTTAAGCGCATTGGATTTTGCAAAGATGAGAATAATATTGAAAAGAAGTAACAAGTGTTAAATTTTAAGTATAATGAGTAGTACTAGAATGTAATTAACTAAGAAATAAAAAGAAAAAGAAATAAAAAAAAAATATACTTGTTCCTAATAATTTTGCCGCCCCTGTAGATGCTCAACTTTAACCAATTGCCAATTATATAGTATATCATTTCATCTGCTTTTGGGCGGATGTGTATACGAATATCTATGTATATAGTATAGTACATAATATATATGTTCATAAAACCGTCATATCGACATGGAATTGCTTTGCGATTACCACTCGAACGACTCGACAACTCGAAAGTCGTAAATTGCAGTCGAGCCAAGTACAAAACTATATACAAAAATGTATAGTAAGTATAGTAAGTACATATAAAAGTGTATAGTATATATATGACTGGCGATTTGGCAAACATGATTGTGACTGTTATCAGTAATCTATACTCTATCGTTTGACGTTTATCCGTTTTGTTAACTGTTGACTGTTAACTGATTTACAAGCGATTAAGCCGCCTTTATTTGTTGTTTTTGTCGCACTTTTGCCCATTTTTTATGGATCGCGGATCGATAGCACAATCGATTGCTCGATTGCCCCGATTTCCCCGAAGCATGGGCCCTACAATTGTTTATGATACGTTCTTTCCCACGCCGCATTCTTGGCCACAAACGCAATCGTCAACAACTTCGTATTTTGTAGTTACAATGTGTATCTGACAGATGCAGATACATTTCGTGCACATGACTGAATTTGATTGACTTGTTACCGTTAATTACTAGGTAGACGGCACAGGTAGAACAACTGAAGTTATTGCCACAGTTTCGTACATTTTGGCGGCACTACACAAACATACAATTGAAATTGGCTTATCGGCACTCACACTCAGATACATTCAATATTCGTAGTTTTCGGCTACTTTTCGACTTGACAAAGTTGGTAACAACTTTGTGGTTAATTGGCTAAAACAACTGGCTGCCAATTTAAGACAGACCCTGTCTAGACTCTACCAAGCAAATACTAAATAAAAAATAAACGACTTTGGTTGCAATAATTCCAGAAACCACTAGAATTTGTATAGTCAATTTTCATTAACGACCATTTGTTGCCATGCAAATTTAGTACTTTTTGTGAACTGTTTTGGATATATCGCAAAAAACGAAGTTACAAAGTTGCCTGTTACATTCATGCAAAAACATTATGCCCCATTTGAAATAAACACAGGGTATAAGATTGAACAAAAAGTCACAAGTATTGTTTTTGTCAGTTTCTAAAGTGTGGTAGCTAGATAACATTCTTGGCTAAATGGTAACAACTTTAGTGGTAGTTAATTTGAAAACAACTCTTAATAGACTCAGCAAAAGTATTTACCAGAGATCGAAAATTAGAGTTATGAGTAACTGGATAAACTTATATTGTCACTTTTTATTTAAAAATCACAGCATAAAAGTTTTTTTTTACCAATTTTTCTTATACAAATTAAAAATCAAAGTTACTTCTCAATTGTTTTATAAAAATTAATTCATTACTTTTTTTATGCAACTTATAATCCTTACGATCGCTGGTATTTATTGTTTCTTAAAAAAAGTCGCCATAAGATTTCAATGATTGCAAAATATTGTGTTTAAAAAACATTTTCTTGGTAAGACCCCAAAAAATTTTAGAAAAACTTTAGTATTTGATTTTATATTAAGGCTAGGATTAAAAGTCTTTCTAAGTCCAAAAAAAATTAAATATAATATAATAATAAATAAAATTAATATAATAAAATTGTTGACCTTTTTTGGTTGATTTTCATATTTTTTTTTATTTTATGCTAAAAATAAATTTTGTTGAATCAATTTTAGAAAAAAAATTATATTGAGTGTAAGGCGTTGCCTGAGTCTATACAGAGTCTGCTCGACCTAGCGAATACTCTGTAATCACACAATTGGGCATAAACATTTATGAGAATTTTATGATCATTAAGGGAATATATTGATAATATTCTTCAACATGCAAATGGATTAAATTTGATCACAACAGCGTGTTACAGGGTCTTGCAGCGTCGAGCAGCTGCTGTGCATCACACTTGTGCATCCGCCTACGATGATTCGTCAGCGAGATTGCAGTCAAATTAGTCATGCGGCGATTGGAAAATTAAATTTAGCTAATGCTGGGAAATACCAACGTCAATTATACGAATAATCGCAGTAAACAGAATCGAATAATCGGAACTGAAAACTGTTAAATGCTTCATTTTAAAAGTTACGAACCGATATATAGTCGAGTTTAATTCAGAATACTATTAAGTGAAAAACTATATAAATGAGAAGTGCGACAAATAATTCGCAGAATACTTAAATTTTCTATTTTTAGATTTCTTATATTAGATTTCTAGAATTTGTTGCTAATTAACATTAACTACTTTCGTTAGCTATCATTCCACCAAATCGCGACAAGATCGAGCAAATAGAAAGACGGTAATGCCTGTTTTAAGTGTTTAAGCAATACATACGCCTAAAAGTATGCAATAGAAAATATTGTGCATATATTTAAATGAGTAACAGGTATTCTATTGTCGACTGTAGTCTTTTTCCACTTGTTTAAAATTTTTTTGATTTCTGTAAATTGTATTCACATATTTTTTAAACATATATTGAATTTAACATATTTCGAGATTAGTTCGTTCGAATTCACTTTAAACTTGTATTCGATAATGGAATGGAATATCGACTACAACAAGTTGCTGTGCCTATTGGCCAAGTTTGGAATTGATTTTCGAAAGTCAACCTGAGAGAGCGAGAGAGAAGAGAGTCAAAAGAGCTAACGCTACAGTAAAATCACACTACGGTGAACAATCATCATCTCAATACTTAAGCTGTTATCACTACTACTATATGTGATAAGATTGTCCCGAATAGATTTACAGTTCAGTTTCTGGCTTTCGCTTCGTAACTTCTTGGAAATGGGAAGCATGGAACATGGGAATATGGGCAATATATCAAATCGATGAATTAAATTGCTAATCACCTATTATATTATAGCTGCAAGATAATAAATTGTGTATTGTAGTTTGTACAGTACAAATCTTATCGCACACACCAATAATAATAGATTTGTATTTCGAAATTAACGAGAATTGGTAAATTATCTATAGATAATTACAATTTAAACGCTCGATTGGCGATTTTATTGTATTTGGTTTTCTTATTGTACACTATGAAGACTTTGTTTCTGTGTGCTAAGAAAATCGACATAAAGCTCAAATTGATCTATAATTGAGAATACTTTTGTCTTATATTAAGAATAACATTTCTTTAATTGAAAAATTATAAAAAAAAAGAACCCTATCTAAATATGGGCTTATCCGAGAATTTGCTAACCAAGACTAAAAGTTCAGAGTTCTCAAAAATCTTAGTAATAGCTGAAAACATATTGAAGATTCAATATACAGTCGAACTTCCCTAACTCGAATCACCATTATCCACGAGAAAAGTTCGAGTTAGGGAGACTTCGAGATAGGGAAGTAGAATTGTATGAAATTTGCCTAGTATTGCCACTCGATTTTGTTCGAGTTAGGGAAGTTCGAGTTAGGGAAGTTCGACTGTATAATTAATTGATTCCTCTTTTTTTTCACTTACACTCAAAAAAAGGGTATTTTCTATGCTTGAAATGATATTTGTTATATATTAATAATTTGAAGTAAAAATGTGATCAAAAAGTGTAACGTTCGCAACGTAACGTTCGCAACAGACAAAAATTACGATTATTATTTTACGATACTTTTCATCATTAATTTTTAAGCTTTATTGATATTGTCATACATTCCACGTTATTTTTTGTTTATTAAGCAAAATTTGGCAAAAAAAAAAAATGTCACATTAAACTGAAAGTCTACTTTCACTTTTGTAACATTAAAATTACTCCCAAAAAATCTGAATTTTTCAGAAGATTTTATTAAATTTTACCGAACTGAACGGTAGCTGCATCAGTTTTAGCAAATGTAACGTTCGCAACGCCGGCTTAGCCCATATGAGCAAATTAAAAAATTTTCAAAAGAAATTCCTATTTTTTAAGGGCTTAAAAATTCATTTGTTTTAAGTCGATTTTCAGAAATGATTTGTTGGAGTGTATTATGATTTAGTCTTATATTTATGTAGTCTTATATTAGTTAGTACCATTATCATTGTCCGGCATATTGATGATGTTGTTGTTGTTGCTTTGGTCGTTGTTGTTGTTATCGAGTTGTTATCGAGTTGTTGTATTCACTTCACATCCGTTATGCGGCACTTGAAATATGAAGAGAAAGAGAAATCAGAACACGATTTTAATATAACGACGATTGTTCGAAATTCGAATTCAAAAAGTAAAAAAAAAACAAATCACATTTAAAAAACATAAAAAAAGTGTAAACAATTTTTAAACAAAAAGGGTGAATAACTTGATTTGATTCTTTATTTTTTTTATTTTTTTTGTTCTTTGTATATTTAATTGTAATTAACACGAACGCCGAGCGCAATAAATAAAACAAATAATGCATTATTAAAGCGAAAAAAAAGCGGATTAAAAAAAGAAATAAAAACTATGTAAATCTGTTGTTGTTACTTAAGTTAGTAACTCACATTAAAAACATTGAAACATTGATTGAACGCTAACAAAACACAAATAACAATGTGGAATCGAAACCGAGCTCGAATTCGAGTTCGATATCGAAGGGTGTACACGCGGGGTGAGGGCGACGCCAAAGTCGATGCGATGCGAAGCGAAGCGATGCGCGTCCAAGTTCGCCAACGGCGATCAACAGACTGATGTTCGATGCGTGCAGCTCAGACTAAGAAGCCAGCAGCGAACTCAGCACTCAACACTCAGTCAATCACTCAGTCCTCAGTCGCAGCAGCAGCAGCGACAGCAGCAGCAGCGACTGCGACAGCGACAGCAGCGATGACGAGGCATTGTTGCTATTACACTGCGACTGCGACTGCGCGCGTGCCGTGTGTTGGCGTCGCCGTCGACGTCGCTGCAGACGCAGACGCAATCGCAAATAATAAAAATAAATTGAAACTAAGAGAATTATTTTGAATGTTTGTTTAGAATAGTTTAAATTCAATTAATTGTTCAATTCTTAAATTAAAATTAAAAAACAAAGCAAACGAGAAATGTTATTTAAATTACAAAAAAATAAAATAATAATAAAATAATAATAATGCACTTGTCAAAAATATATATTTGAAATTCTTGATAATTTTGTTTCATAATTAAAATATTAAAATAAAAAGTTGATTGTTTGTTTAGAATATTTTTAAATTAAATTAAATTGTTGATTGCTTTTAAAAAATTTGAAATGATAATTCAATCAAAATACTTAAAAAAAATAATATAAAAAATAAAAATAAGAAATGTAAGAAATTATTATTAAATTAAAATTAAAACAAAATAAAAACTTAATGCACATATCAAAAATATATATTTGAAATTCTTGATAATTTTTTTAATGTTTCATAATTAAAATATTAAAATAAAAAGTTGAAATCAAAAGGAATATTTTGATTTTTTGTTTAGAATATTTTTAAATTAAATTCATTGTTGATTGCTCAATCAAAATTAATAATATAATAAATAAAAATAAGAAATGCAAGAAATTATAATTAAATTAAAATTAAAACAAAAATAAAAATTTAATGCACATATCAATAATATATATTCTAAATTTTTGAACATTTTTATAATGATTAATAATTTTTATCAGAACATTAGAAGCACACATCAAAAAATTAAATTTAAATTTTTTGTAATATTTTAAATTTTGTAGTATAGATATTTACATTTATTTTATTACATAAATTAAATTTAAGTCTTATTGTCAAGAATGAATATAAAAAAATCGAGTGACATTATGATTTTTAAATAAAAATGCGAATTCAATAATAATTTTATTTATTTTGATTAAAAGAAATTTTTGTAATGTTTGAATAGAATAATTTTAATTTAATTATAAAGTTATAATTAGAGTATAGCTTTAAGTTACTTTTCCACTGAAATTATACAAATTGAATGTACATATTTATTAAAATAATAAAAGGTATTTAATTACTTTTAAAATAGTTGATGATGATTGATTATTCATATTAAAATATATTATTATATTTTTTTTTCTTATTATATTTAAAATTATTATTTTTCATTAAATATTTTAAATTTGTAAATTGTTTCAAATATAACTAAATCTTTTAAAAATATAAAAGTTGAAATTATTACTATTTTTTTTTTAATTCAAAAATAAAGTTTTTGCTGTACCCAGAATATCCCAGTCGAAAATTGTAAATCTGTAAGATTATTCCATTAATCCAGATAATTGTTCTCAGGTGTGGTTTTTGCTTTAAACTCATACCTATCACGAGTATTTGGCATTAGCCGTTAATCGTTTAGGGCTGATTACTTGATCTGGGAACTTTGGCAACATAATGCAACGTGTACAGTTGCGATAAGCCAACAGCTTATCAGCCTTATCAGCTTATCGTTAACTGAAGTGAAGTGAGGTGAACTGAAGTACATACTTATTTATAATGCCTCGCGTCCTTCGCAGCTTACAATAATAATTTATGGGCTAATCGAACGTGTCAAAGTCACGAGTAATCCTATGCTATTTCAGAGATATATCTATATACTTTATCAGATAATATTCTAGATAATTTTAAGAATTCTTCAATTCAATTTCTCATCAATTTATGCCAAAATTTGAGTTTATCTGAATCAAATTCGGATCACGACTCAGTTTCAACTCTCCAATCAAAGGGATACATCTCAGTTCAAATATATATCTTTATACTTTAATAGATAAATATTATTCAAGATAATTTTAAGAATTTTTCTATTCAATTTCTCATCAATTTATGCCAAAATTTGAGTTTATCTGTATCAAATTCGGATCACGACTCAGTTTCAACTCTCCAATCATAGGAATATATCGCAGCTCAGATATATATCTTTATAATTTATCAGATGAATATTATTCAAGATAATTTTAAGAATTCTTCTACTCAATTTCTCATCAAATTATGCCTAAATTGGAATTTATCTAAATCTTTTTCGTGTCACGATTCAGTTTCAACTCACCAATCATAGGAGTATATCTCAGCTCTGATATATATCTATAAACTTTATTAGATAAATATTAGTTTAGATAATTTTAAGAATTCTTCGACTCAAATTCTCATCAATTTATGCCTAAATTGGAATTTATCTGAATCAAATTCGTGTCACGACTCATTTTCAACTCTCCAATCATAGGAATATATCGCAGTTCAGATATATATCTTTATAACTTAACAGATAAATATTATTCAAGATAATTTTAAGAATTCTTCTACTCAATTTCTCATTAATTTGAATTTTTCTAAATCGTTTTCGTGTCACGACTTAGATTCAACTCTCTCCAGCTTCATGTAACATACTTGACATCGGGGGAATCCAATAACGCGACAGACTCTTATCAATTATCTGTTATCTATTATCTGCCATCAGTTATCTGGTAAACAGCAGCCTCGTCGTCGCGTCGCAAGTCATTAATTAAATATTTTGTCGGTGTCAATTCGTTGCTTATCTCAACTTAACCAGTTAGATAATTTTGTAAGATACGCGCCGTATCTGTAACTGAATGTATCTGTATCTGTGCGATGCGTTTATGGCTTGAGACAATTGTAAATGCCAAAACAGTTTTGTAGGTTAAGTCTCTTCACACTCTCTCTCCCTAAATTGGGGCCCATAAATACCATAATCTCCATTAAGACGTCAATTCTTGAGCAGGTGCTAAAAAGGTAAAAAACTGAACTAAACTGAACTAAACTGATCTAATCTATTCCAACGATGATTGCAGACCGCCTCGACAACCGATTTTGTTTTATGAACTAATCGTTCCACCGATAACTGTGAATAGTATTTACGATTTCAACGCAATAATAAAAATGAACGAGCTGATCGACTGTTAATTGCCCAGTTTCATCTTGAAAGGCATTCGTGACGAACGATATTAAATTAAACATATAAATTATTCAGAAAATATAACAGTTGGCGCACAAAAGTTTTTTTTATTAGTTATAAAATATTGGGAGACAGCTATAAAAAAAATGAAATGTTTTCGTCACTAGACATTTAACTCGTTAAGAGATTTTATAATATTATAAGTACATAATTTTACTCTCAATGTTTTGACATATTGATCCGATATTTCAACGAATACAACTTTATACTTATTTTTTAAATAAGAAAAGAAATGTTGATATCAAAATCAAAATTATCTTCTCTGCTTTTCAACCGATCGAGCTGAAATTTTGAGCAAATGTTCAACAAATAAAATCCATTTGGTGTGCTCAATCTCAAGACTGTAACTTCAATATTGCATTTGTTACTAAACTTTTTAAAATTAGTATTATTTTCAAATTTGTTCTAAAATAAACGTGATTTTCGTGCAGTCCATGTTATTAATGTCACCAAATTTGTTTACACTTACTATAGTTTTCTCTGATTTCCAGTCAGACATGGTCACAAAGCTATAAGCCTTTGTTAACTTTGGAAGACTGGGCAAATATTGCTCACAAAGATTAACACATGCCGCCATGCGTTTCTACAGATATTGATACAGATATAGAGGTACATATGTATTTATTATAGATGTATATTTCTTTTGCACATTGTGTGACATTTTTTAAACATTTTGTTTTCATTTTTCTGACATTTATTTATTCCGCTCTTTCGATTTTTGCGTTTTGTGCATTCGATGTAAATCGATTGCTCTTCAGATTGAGATTGCACGCGATCGGGCATTATAATTATTATGAGTATACGATTCAAATATATACACAAATGAATGAATATATAGATGAATGGATTGAGTAATGACTTTATTGTGGCCATTAAGTGAAGCGCATGGCCCATATCTGAAATTCCAGCCAATTTATAGATAGAGAATCGATAACGATAACACGATTGCAGCAGAAGACAATGACACTAAAGTGCTTTGGCAACAATCTTCAGATATAGTACACATATTAACTGGAAATATATAAATATAAATAGTATATAGGTTATTTCTCTAGTAATCGCATTGCCAAACAGAAATAAAAAAGCACTTGTTCTTAGTCATTGTCTGAACAAATCTTGCAACACTATAATCCCTTTGTCGGGGACTTTACAATGATTCAATTGATCCGAGAATAAACTAAAATATAATCTCTGCTTTTTTTACAATCTTTTCTATTCCTATTTCGACGCGACTTTTCCTGGTTTCTTTCCAGATTATTCGACTTGAGTCGAATGTTTTTAGTGCAATTTTGTGTCGAACAATATTATATTTAAAATATAAATCATTTAAAGAAAACAGTTTGGCATTCGACACTGCGCAAACAAGTTTTGTTTTATTGGCTATGAAGAATTGGGACCTTTTAGTGCAATGTGCTGAGTTTTAAACTGCTTTTTCTTAAAAAATTGATATGCTGAATTTTATATTGTTCGTCACAAAATTGGAAATCATCGCAAGACTTTTACCTCGGCAAGAGATTTTTTTTATATATACCATTTTCTGACATGATACATTTTTGACTAATACATTTTCCAATCACACTTAGCTCTGATAAGTCTTGAACTTTTATTAGCTGTCCACTTGAAAGGGTTGAAAACAAAGCACGCGCCAAAGTTGCAAAGCAAAAAAAATAATATTAAAGGTGCTGTCAGCTGACAAACATCGCCAGATTAGATCGGAATCGAAATCGAAATCGGAGTCAATATGTGCTTAATATACTCGTAATGAGATTAGCTTAGTCCAATTTCCACTTAATACCCCTTAAGGGGGGAACTAGTTATAAACGAAATCGAAGTAAAGATCATTGTAGATCGGAAAAACGCATCGTCATGGATCAAAAAAAAATATTCCGTATCGAATTTTCCCAGAATTTTTAAATCATAAAAGTCATTGACACTCGCGAGTAATATTGATTAAGGGGTAAAATAAAAAAAATTGTTTGGGTTTCATATGTATAAGCAAATTGTTAGAACTGGAACTAGTTATAATTGGAAACTTTATTTTTAATAAATTTTATCCAGATTATTGAAACAATATTAACTAGGAGACAACTGTCAAGTTTTCAATGCAAATTTTCAAAAATTATATATTTATTCGTAGCTTCATCGCATTTGCAATGTACCAGAAATTTAGTCAATTCATATCTCAAACTAAGAATAATGAAGCTGAACTGGATATGGATGCCAATAGTGGGGAGTGGGATTCCGAATCCAGCAACAGCTGGCAATCCTTAGAGCGAGTTGAGGTAAGAATTCCGTTTGCAGATCTATTCATACAAATCCATAATCAAATCAGAAATCAGATTTTCATCTTAGATAATTCTGGTTTGGTTTTTGAAAACTTTAAGAGAGAAAATACCAAAAATACTAAAATATATGGGCACAAAATACAATTTTTTTTGGAATTTTGGGAAAATCTCTAATTTAAGCAATATTTTATAAAATTAAGGTTTTTATTTCAAATCTGATTTTTTTTTAAAAAAACCTCGATTTAAAAATTAAACATTTATTTTTTCATTTTTATCATACAACTAAAAAATTAATCTTATTTTTGTTCACAAAAAAATATATAAAATTATAAAAACTTATAAAGAAAAATTATAATAAAAATTTGGTAATGGTCCAAAATATACGAACACCTCTAAAAAAAAAATCCATAATTAGAGGGCGATTTATGATCAATTTAGGTGCAAAAATTATTTCCGGGTCTCCTCTAAAATTTTTTAAAATTAGTTTTGAAATTGAATGCAAAATGAACTTTTCTTAGTCAATATGCACAAAACAACCCTGCAAAAAGTTAATTTTGCACTAAAATTTCAAAATTTATTTAAAAAAGAGCTATAAAAGACCCGGAGATTATTTTTGCACCTAAATTCATCTAATTTTGGATTTTTTTTTTCCGCATATTATGGACCCTTACCGCAAATTTGTATTTAAATAATTGAATACATTCGGCTATTTTTTGGACAAAATAATAACATTAACTTTTATTTTGTTAATAAACAGCTGGAAACCAAGAGTTTTATGATGATTTCTTAAGGGCGTCTTTTAGCTTAGAGTTTTTTTGTTTTCAGATTTTTTTTTTGGATATTTCGTTAGTTTAGATAAAGAAGAATTAAGATTTTCTTTCCACGATTTTTAAAAAAAATCTGGTATAATTCGGTCGTCTAAGGTGGAAGAGCCCCTTAAGTTGACATTTTATTTGTATATACACATTTCTTTTGCAACAGTTACCATATACTGATTGCATACACGCATTAGTTACACCACCCACGACATCTACATCTGAGCATAAATACAAACAACAACACACACACACACACACATTAGCATCTTTTATCAGCATTGAACTTGACAGTCAAAGCTCGCGGTCGAATTGAAGAAGTCACACTCAATGCTGCTGCTAATGTCGACTGCGACTGCGCTGCCTGCCTAAGCTGCAATCAACAGCTTGAGAGTCAAATTTATTGAGAGCGCGAGAGCGAGCGCAGGCGTGAGAGCGACAAGTGCGCTAATCTCTGTTAATTGACACGAACAGCATCGCTGCGTCCCCCTCCCCCTCCCCACACTGCTGCATTTTGAATATCTAAAATTTATCACTCAATGCTTTGACGCTCTTTTAATTGTTTACTGTTTCTCTTACTTGTTTTTTTTTCTTTTGGAGTCGCTTCGCAGCGGCTGCTTGAGCCCAATTGTTGTTCTTGTAAAGTTTAGCAGCTTGTTTTCGGTTTAAAGCGCAGTTTGCACAAGAATCGCAGATCATTTGTTCTACAGATTTTGTGCTGTTCGTGTTTTGTGGCGTCACCCCCCTCGAATATATACCCCTCTCTTTCGCTCACTCAATCAACGTGCGGTTTTTTAACAATTGCAACACGCGCGTGCGTTTTTTGGCAGTTCATTAAATTCCAAGTAACAAATTTTGAACTTGAGCGTCGCTGTTTTTTTTTTTTTTTTTTTAATTTTTTTCTGTACTCAATTTTGTACTTTACTCGTACGTTTTGCGTCCCTCCCACATTTTGTTTTTTGTCTCTGTTATGTGCATTACATTTTATTGTTGAAAAGCAACAACAACAATGAAACCTGTCGATGTCGAAGCGAACGCCAAATTAAAGGAGATGACAACTAACGAGAAGCAAGCGGAGACACAGAAAACAGAGGTGAGCTTAATGTACCGTTGCCTTAAACGGTTAAGCGGTTCGTCGCTTATGGAGTCTGCAATTTGAGCACACACACACACACACACACACACACACATACATAGGCACTTAGATATGCAGTATGTGAAGTAACTATTTTGACAACTTTTTCTCTTACTTGACCTAAGAGATAACATGTTTATCTACAGTTTGTCAAGAAATTCTTTACACTCCCTTAAAAATTTAATATTTTGACTTAAAAAAAGGAAACAAAATAGATTATTATATATATTTGGAAAGGTCGTTTAAATTCTGATTGAATGACACAAAACTTTTCTTAACCCATTAAGTACCCTTCGAAAATTTCGAATTTGTGTAAAAGTCAATTTTCGAAACTTTTTTCCTCGATTTTTTACAAAAAATATTTTGATGCAAAAAAATTCTTAGAACAATTTAAGGAGTGACTGCAAAAAATTTTTTTCAAAAATATTTTTGTTAGTATTTTTTATAATTTTTTGAAAATCCTAAAAATTACCATTTTAACCCCTTTTTCCTACTTTTTACACAAAAAGTGCCTTTTTAGCAATTTTCAAAAAATTATAAAAAATACTAACAAAAATATTTTTGAAAAAAATTTTTTAAATTGTTCCAGGAATTTTTTTGCATCAAAATATTTTTTGTAAAAAATCGAGGAAAAAAGTTTCGAAAATTGACTTTTACATAAATTCAAAATTTTCGAAGGGTTACTTAATGGGTTAAGAAAAGTTTTATATCATTCAAACGGAATTTAAATGACCTTTCCATTGATACCAATATGTTAACGATAGGGGAACAATTAAGCCCCCAAATCTCAAAATGTTTGCTGTGCCAATAATTATGTTCGCCAGTGTATGTTTTCTTTGTTATTAAGATAAACTAAATGCAATGGTTCATTTTGATTTATATTTATTTTTGAAAATTATAAAAAAAAGAAAAGAAAATAAATAACCAAGAAAATGTACACGTATGTGTTTTTTTTTTATTATTAAAATAAGAGAATTTTCTTGCTGTCCAAACAGTTACTTGACACACTGTAACTGTATGCATGTATGTATGTATGTATGTGCGTAAGTGCTGTGCCCTAAACTAAAAAGGGAAAAGAAATCCGTCGAAAACGGAAGATGAAGAAGGTAGAAATAAAATTGCGGCGTTTCGTTTTTGTCACTTTCAGATGACAATTGAGAAAGTACGAGTTTACAGCACACACACACACACACACACGCACACACGCGTACACACATATGCTGCATTCTCAAGTGTATGTACAGTTGGTCAAGTAATTGTTTTGACCAAAAAACTTGACAAATTAGTTTTTTTTTAATTTTGAAAAAATTCCATCTTTTTTTTGCAATATAAACTGTATGACAACTAATTCTACATCTTTATTTATTTGCTTATCGTATATCGATATCGATAAAAATATGTCGTGATATTTGCACTGACCTTAGACATCCGCCTTTATGGAAATCAATAGTAAATAAAAGCAATCATTTTATTGCCTCGCAAATTAATTGAATTAATCAATGAATGCTACAGCGTTTACACGATGCTTGTCATGAATTTACAAAATCAGAATTGCAACGTTTATGCGACACATATAAAATATTTCATTTATTTCATTTCAATTTGATTTTGAAAACTTTAAAAACATAAAAAAAAAAATTTTAAGTTTGCTAAATATAATATTTGGAATTTTATGAGTTAAAAAAAATCAGAAATAATGTGAAACAATTGAGTAAATTAATACAACTTCTTTTTAATGATTTGGAATTGTGACTTACATTTTATTTATACTTGATTCTTTATATGTCAACAAATTAATGGTGTTTAATTTGTTAATCTAAACAATAAATAGAATTCTGGGAATCCCCAGTGAACTTTAGCTACAATATGTATCTTGTAACAATGTCTAGCTATCTAAGTATCTACTGATAATTATGTATCTATACTCTATATGCAATAAACAATCGCTTGATGCGCCTGACCGACTCTCTCTCTCTCTCTCTCTCTCTCAATCTCGGCTGTAACCTCAGTCTCAGTCTCGGTCTCGGTCTGAACTCGGCAATTAGTCGCAGCAGCTTTCGATCTCACTGTTAAATCATCGATTATGCATTCCACATAATCCACAGGTTTCATAAATAGTCGAATGAATGAAAGAGTTGGCAACACTGCCGCCAACAGTCGGTCAAATCAATGTGACGTCACAGTCTCAAAGTTATGTATTTGTTTGATTGTATTATTGTGTTAGTAGCCCAGTATCCGAAAGTGTACAGAGGATTATAGTTATGTGGGATTGCCTGTCTGTCTGTCTGTCTGTTCTTATAAAAAACAAGATCGCAGAGAACTAAATATAAAATAAGAAAACAAAACAAAAAAACAATTTATAAATATTGTTTTCTTTTAATATTTATCTTTTAATTAATTTGAAACGACTCTGAAGCTCTACACTGGGCATCTAATAGCCGATCAGCTCGACTGCAACTATAAATAGATTTGCATACGACAATTGCAATTGAAAATCATCATCAGTGCATTGTTGCCATTAACTGTGGGAAAATAATATATAATACAATAAATATTGTATAAATACATACATATATCTTGATTCTGATAAATTCCTGGAATTATTTAATTTAATATGCACAATTCAAGTTTGATTCACTTGTTGCTCCAGAAGTGATCATATAGTATACTATATATACATATACAGTTGCGGTCAAAAAAATAGTAGTGCGTGCAATGAATTTACAAAAACTCAAAATTTAATGACTTTTCATTTATCCAAATTTTTTATATAATTTTTTTAAGATACCTTAATATATTGTTAATCTATCTG
>JBAMBJ010002729.1:0-18991 GCA_037043495.1 Drosophila recens | reverse complement strand
ATTGAATTAACTCGTTTTTTCAATAATAAATATAAAGTAGAATACTAAAATTTCTTACTTAAAACATTGTAATTGAAATATGATTGACAAATTCGACTTTAGAAATTTCAATCTTAGTGAGAAATCAAGTTTGAAATGTGGCGTTTAAGGTACGAAATACTTGATTTTTTCGCTCGATGTAGAAGCTGGGGAAAGGAGACAGCTAAGCGGAGAAGGGAGAAAAGCAAGAGAAAGAGAGAGAGAGAGAGAATATTTGGTTAGGCATCTAACGATTACGTTAGATCATCATCGAAAGTTCTCCAGGCAGAACCATATTTACATACATACAGATGCATACAAATATCCATATATCCATATCATGTCCATGCCATGCGACGCTAATCAGCAAAAAATTTTCAATTGAAGGGTGCTGCTGGGGTGGTGCTTGGGGTGGGTGGTTAGTTAGTGTTGCTGTTGTAGTGCTGACATTTTGGGGCCACGTCAGTTTTTAACAGCGAATCGTGTTCCATTTGGCAAAGTTGATTTGTTACGCTCGGTCAAACTGTGTCAAATGCTTTTCAGCTGCATTTATTGTTGTTGTTGTGGTTGTTGTTTGTGGTTGGTAGTGGTCGATGGTCGGTGGTCGGTGGTCGGTGGCGTCAATGGGGCTGCCATTGGTTCTGCCTGTTAGCCATGGATCGATCGGAGGAGCCTTGTCCAAATTGCGTGTCAATCGCTGATCATCGCATTTTTCTGTGTTTTGTTGTTTTAATGTTCGTCTCAAAATTATTCACTTGTTTTACAAATGTAGACAGAGAAAGCGAGGAGTGTGCAAGAGAGATAGAGAGAAGAAGCACATTTTCGAGTTATGGCTGATAGAAATATTATACTCAGGCTTAACTAAAATGTTGTTGATCGTTAACTCATTTCCTGATTTAGGGGTTTGTCAAATACAGTTGAACTTCCCTAACTCGAATCACCATTATTCAAGAAAAAAGTTCGAGCTATGGAGATTTCGACTTATGGAAGTCTTTCTGTTAAGTTTATTTAGTGTATTGCCACTCAACTTAGAGAGAATTCGAGTTATAGACGTTCGAGTTATGGAAGTTCAACTGTATTGAAAAACCCAAAATTATTGAGCACTGTTTTAGACTGCCATCCAAAGAGAGCCCAATAATAATAAAAGGTGATGACCCAAAGTTAAAATGTCACTATATGTGGAAAGGAGTTATCTGACTTTTAGAAAGCACATTTATAACTAAATGTTTTTCGATACATATTTTTGTTATAATAAAATTTCATTAATTTTCCATAAGATAAACTTCCGTCTAGTTTTTATAAATATTCTTTTCCATGCTAAATTCTTAAGAGTTTCACTGCTAGCAAATCTGACTAAAAAGCTTTTCTTTTAATTTCTTATTATTTACCAAAATAAAATAGATTTCGACTTTTGCTTTTCTTTGCTGGCTTTCGAAATAGCTGCAATAATAATTGCAGTCACTGATCCATTGAAAATGATGATGATGATGATGTTACTTTTGTTGTTGTTGGGCTATCATGACGATCGAAAGGTCGTTCATATGATCGATGGAACATACATATACTTGTATCATATGGATAACTATCCAACCAGCGTGCCAGTTGTCATTCAGAGCCTAACCAAATGCGAGTATTCAAATGGTCAAGCAACGAGTACCCATTGAATAAAGCTGCAGTTATGGGAGTTATTAAACCTCAGCCCGTTTGCCCCAATCTCCTTCGCCCCCACAAGCTGATGGACAAATGAAAATGACAATATATTTAAGTATGCCTTTTTTTCTTGTTGTTTTTTTTTTTTTTTTGCTGTGCATACCCTTAGACTGCTCCCCCTCCCTCCACCTCCCCTGAGCTAAACTGACCCGCGCCCAGACAGAAGTCAAAATGTTGCATGTCGCTAAGTGCAGTTGTTGCTGTTGCTGTTGCTGTTGTTTGAGAGACCTGCAATTATTTTATTACAATTTTTTTTTAAAGTTATTTTTGTCTACATTTGATAGCTGACATTGTTCGATGTTGTTGTTGTTGCTGTAAGTTTCTATAAACAATCAACGAAGCGAGCGGCAATTTTCACTAACTGCCCAACTGAGAAGCTAACAATGCCATTGCACAGTGTCCCAATCCGAGTCCAAATCAATTTGGGCCTGTGAACACACACACACACATAGAGACACGTGTGTGTATTTTCATAATTCACACACAGATGGCGCTGCTGCTGCAAACAACAACGATTGCTCCCCATTTCCGTTGAGATTGTGCTGTGCGCTGCTTTCGACGGTTTTCCAATTGTCAGCCACGTCGTCGCGTGTGTGTAACGAGGCTTAGACCGAGGCCTAAACGACGGTTTAGAGCTGTCGTCCCCCCATCTCCACCCCCTTCCTTGAACAACCCTCCCCCCTCCCCAAAACAAAAAACAAAAGTCATATCTCGATGCGGGCAACTGCAGCTGCAGTTGAATTCGACTTGAGTTTCATTCAAATTTTAATTTGAATTTTGTACTCGATTCTAAAGTTTCGTATTCCGTTTCTCACTCGCATTTTTTCTCTCTTGTAGTTGTTGTTGTTGTTGGTTGAGTTTTAACCTTCGTCTTAAATTATATGGGTATTCATTGTTACCACATGTGCCACAAAGCATAATTTTAAGTTGCAAATCTGTCCAAGTGCTGACAATCAATTAGTTTTTAGTATATCTACTTATCTATGTAGTGGCTAGCTAGTCATCTATAACTTATATTGAACAGACGGAAAATAACAAAAAAGAGTACTATTAATTATTTATTTATTTGTATAGCAGTCGCACTATGGGATAAAGTCCGATATTTCCCAAATCTAAATACTTCAAAGTGTACAAAACTATTTTTTTTTTAATTCTTTGGAGCTACCCTTAATATTTGAAGCGCCCTCAAAGTCAGCTGATTAAGCGTTGCCATATAAACTTAAAAGATCGGAAAAAAATAATTTCAGCTTTCAGAGCGAATTGTTTTTGTTGATAGATGTATTCAAAATACGCTATAAGTACAAGTTTTAAATATTTGTGTTTTATTGTGCAATTGGCCAATGTGTTATTCATGTGTATTTTCAGCTCAAAACTAACAAATGTGTTCCTTTTCTGTTAAGCTTTTCTTTAGAATAGCACAACGTATCACAAGAGTTTTAATAAAATGTTATTAACAAAACCATCTAGAATCAGATGTGTATAATCCTTTTTGCCCGTTTTAGCTCCTTTTCATAAAAAATCACATACTGCAGGTGTGAATTTATGCTGAAAATCGAATTTTTTCCAAAATCATGATAGAAATAAAAAACGAACAAAATTTAAATTCCACTTTAGCCTAATAAGCAAACATGCAAAGTTTAAAAGACATTGCTTTATACTTAAGCTTTTAAAGCTTGTACTTTTTTATTTCTTCGGGGAGAATGAAGTCAAGTTCCAATTAAACAACAAAAGAAATTATAAATTCTTGAATATTATAACTAATGTTCGTGCCAAATTTTAAGGCTCTATCTATGTATGCATATATTTAGATTTTATATAAATACATAGTTTACATAGTCTTCTCATAGTCTGCCTCAAATAAAAAGAAAATGATTTCAAATTCTGTATTAGTCTAACTAAGGACCAGCCAAATTTCAAGTCTCTATCTTTATATTTAGAGTTAATGCCAAATTGCGGGCTAATATCTCATGGTGAGTCGGCAAAAGGTAAATTAAATATTCATAAAAAAACTAAATCTAAAATTATAAATGATAAATATAATCAATATAAGCTTAAAGTCATGGTCTAATAAGAAAAACGTTTCAATCTGTGATATAAAAAAAACTATTAAACTATTATTAAAAATTGTGCGTTCGGATACGAAAATAACAACGGAAGTTATTGCGCCGGCACGGACAACATTGATGTGGCTGCAGCGACATCGCATAATGTCGTTGTCCTAAACACTCCGGACGGCATTTCTATTTCCGCTTGTGAACTGAGGTGCATCCTAATTGACGCTATGGCGCGTCAGGTCAGGAAATTGTATAGCGGCAGTGAGCTCTATGGCAAAACCATGGTCGCACTTGACCTGGGACGCATTGGAATGGAATTGCAGCGAACATTTGGCCGACTCGCCGACTTTATTACAGTGCATACACCACTGATACCCGCTACCAGAAAGCTTATTTGCGCAGATGGAGAAGTTCCTGAAGAACCACCCAAGTCGAAGGTTACCAAGGCACTCATCAATCATCCCAAATTCGTGGCCACAGAGGCCCAGGTTCGTGTCGCCGTTGAGATTACAGAGCAATCATTGCCCTGAATGGCACCTCGCCAAAGTATGCGACATAGAGAGATATTGGTTTAAATTTAATTATATACATATATAACTTGGGTCCATTGCTGACGGTTTAGGATTTTCACACTTCTTTATGATCAAAGAGAGCTTCCTTTTGAGATGCAAATCGATTCGAAAACAATAACAAGATCACCTTGCTTTAGATCTCACAAATCTTTATATACTCCAAAAAGTTATACATATTTGCGAAAAACATTTTTTTTTTTGCAAAAATATTTTTGCTAATAACATACATATTTTTTTTATAATTTTTTGAAATTGGTTAAAAGGCACTTATTGTATATAAATTACGAATAAGTGCCGTTTAAGCAATTTAAAAAAAAATTTTAAAAAATTTTTTTTGCAGTCACTCTTAGAATTGTTAAAGAACTTTTTTTTTTAAATTTTTTTTTTGAAATGCGAGTAAAAAGTTTCAAAAGTAGACATTTATATAAATTAAAATTTTTAATGGGTACTTAATGGGTTAAGGAAGGTTTTGTATCATTCAAACGAAATTTAAATGACCTTTCCATTGATGCCAATATGTTAACAATAACGGCGCAAATAAGCCTTAAATGTAAAAATTCTTGCTGAACCAATACTTTTGTGTGTCACTGTATATGTATAACAATTTCGAATCGTTTGCTAAAATTGAAAATAGTTTTTATTATATTCAGAAAATAACACTAACAATATCTTCCTGATTTGAATAAATAAATAAAGTCATTGGTTTCGTTGCATAGTTAAATGTTTCGATTCGATTCGATAGTCTTATTCATTTTACTGAAATGTTGATCTTAAGTTTTTTTTTTGTTAAAAAACTTTAATATTAAACGATATTAACCTTAATTAAAAAACAACAACAGCCTTCTGCTGATACCATTTTGGCTCCATCACCAGAACAGCGAATGAGTTTTATATATAGAGAAGGTATAACTATAAGATTGGCATCTGAAAACTAACTTTTCACCTGTGCAACCATTTTTACTGGCATCTCAGGTGGCTTTTCACATGTTGTCGCATAATCTTCCACTTGACTTTGGTTTAAAATAGAAAAACAACCAAATGGCTGTGGTAGTTATTGGCAGTTATAACATACGCACTGCCTTTCGCCTCGCCTCGTCTCGCTCTCAGTCCACCCCTCCTTGTCCTGCCTTCCCTCAGCTCTGGGGAGTGTGTGTTTCTTTCAAGCCACATGCTAATAAGCATTAAATTATGAAAAGATTTTCGTTTGCAGGCCAGTCGGGCCATAAATGACGAAATTTAAGCGCCCATATTTATAGCCCAGACTTTTTGCACTGGAAAAACTACGTGCGAAGCTTTTCTCAGGGTAAGCAACCACAGCACAGCACAGGTGAAGGAAGGGCAGATGGACGAGGAGAAGGAGGAGGAGAAGAAGGTGCACATAGAAACAGAGCTGGGGAATGGAGAGTCACAAAAGCGAATACTGCGTTGAAGTTTTTATTGGCAAGTCGCGTAGTTGCATAAACACAGAAACACAGAAACACAGCAACAACAAAACATATTTTCATTTTTTTTTCTTCTTATTTTTCTTTCCATTTTTGTTGTTACTCTGTTTTTGTTGCTGCTGCTGCATCAGTTGGTCTGGCCAACTAAAATCGAAAATCCCTGAAACTAGAACGCCCAAATAACCCACGGCTCATAAAATCTTAAAACAAATTGTGCGCAGCGTCACGTCGTCCACGTCGACGTCATCTTCCAACTGACAGCACAAAAAAAAAAAATGTGCTAACGCATCTCTTGCAGCTTTTTCAATTAGCCAGTGGTTCTACCTAAGACAGCTAGGGGTAGCAGGAGGTTGTTGCCAAGCCAAAGTGGGTCAAGCCAAATCAAGGAACGCAGCAAAGATCACAGCATAGTTTGCAGCGCATGCAAAGCAATTGAAAGTGAAGGGAAAACTCAAGCGGAAAAGCAGTTAAGATCTTTGAAATTAACTCTTTAATCATTACCTGCCAAATGCTGATCTTTGAAAAAAAAATAAAACTTAAAAGTTCAATTTATTTCAAAGTTCCTCAGAAATAATATTCTAAAATACAATAAATACATTCTCGTATTGAAACTTTTTCCACCTTTAGATTTATAATTATAAAATTACATTTAAAATATTGAAAACCTTTGTAATATTCCAAGTTTATAAATACATACGTTTTTTTTATAATGTTTAGCTTGTAATCGTTTCAGAATAACATATCTAACTGAAAAGTCTACAAGCAATTTCGCAGCTAGTTTTTTCCGTATTTGAATAGCAATATGGCCGCCGGAGATCCTGTTATGCTGAGTACAATTTATGTGCGAGCATGTGAATATTCATAGCTACTCACAAGCTAGCTCGTCCGTGCTCTGAATGCCTGAGAAGTTGAGCTTGAGATACATATGTAAATAAGTATGTATCTATGTCTGTTTGCTGCGTGTATCTCAATGTACATACTTCAAATGATTTGCTCTGTGCCCCCTGGTTGCAAGTTCATGTTCCATCACTGTTGTCATCTCTTTTTAAATTAGAAATGCACTTGTGGGAATTATATATATATACTAGGGGGCTCCGCCCCTGCTCGCTTCGCTCGCCAACCCAACTTTGAAAGGATGGTATTTAGTTGTCCGGTTTTTCAAATGTACATAAAACATTTTTTGTAAAAAACGAAAATAATAAACTTACGCTTACGCTTAAAGTCGACGAATTTGGCGGGGAAAAAGCTAAAATTGGCAGGAAAAAACTGAATTTGGCGAAAGAATCAAAATTTAGCAAGAAGAGTTAATCTGTGAGTGGGGTTAGGATATCTCATACAACTTTTATTCATACTAAAGTTTTATTTGCATCCAATTGCTGGACAGAATGTAATAGACAGTTCCAAACACATAATCTGTAAGTTTGGTTGAGATATCTTTATAAGCATTTTCGAACTAAGCAATTTCCTGAACTTTTACTCCGAATTTGACCCACTTACAGGTCGAATTTCGCAAAACGGCGCCTTATTGCGCTATTAAATTGTCTCATCTATTTGGTGAAAATTTCATCTTTCTACGCTTAGCCGATTGGTCTACACGTTGACTCTCAATGAGGCAGTCAGTGAGTCAGTCAGGACAAAGAGTGTTATATACATACATAGATATTTTATAAATATTTTCATTTAATAATTTAGTGAGTGGATAATTTTAAGCGAGAGTAAAATCTTTGTGTTTTTTTCGGACATAGTATACAAAATTGAAAAACAACAAGATTCTGGAAGTTTGTATTAAATATAATAAGAATTTAATTTAGAAAATGAAATTAAAATTAATTTGTTTTTTTTTGCAAAACGAATCATGAGCACTTTACATTTTTCACAGATTTTAAATTATTTAAAATTGAATTAGGGAAACCAAGATAATTATGATGAAATATATTTTATATGTATGTACACTAGAGTGGGTCAATTTGTATGGACCAAAAAAAATGCACCAAGCGGTTGTCAAAATCGTAATCTACGACGAATTCTAAGAAGATTTGCCCAAGAAACCATAGGTCTAAAATCATTTTCGAGCTTCCGATTTTTAGCGAGAAACTTTTTGTATCTTTTTGTCACTTTAAATACGCATAGATACCTAAGCGAGTGCATAAAAAATAATTTGTATCACTTAATATTTTTTCAACAAAATTATAAATTTTTAAAAATGTAACAATAAAATAAAAAAATTAAATTTTATTTTTAAAATTATTTTTTAAATTTAAAAAAAAATTTTAAATATAAAATTTCAAAAATTGGCATTAATTTGCATTTGACCGTTAATTTACGCCCTTTATGCCACGCCCACTTTTTTTTTAAAAAAATTTTTTGAAGTATTGAAAATATATAGTAAGTTTCCATCAATTCATCGATATCTCCTAGTTCAAAAGTTACAGATTTTTGCACCAACATTGGCAAAACAAACCGAAAATGGGTACAAAATACATATAAATTTGGTACCATTTTATATGTATTTTGTACGTATTTTGTACCTATTTTCGGTTTGTTTTGCCAATGTTGGTGGCAAAAATCTGTAACTTTTGAACTAGGAGAGTTATCGAGTTGAAACTTGAACTATATATTTTCAATACTTCAAAGAATTTTTTGAAAAAAAAATTGGAGTGGGCGTGGCACTAAAAAGGGCGTAAATTAACGGTCAAATGCAAATTAATGCCAATTTTTGAAATTTTATATTTAAAATTTTTTTTTTAAATTTAAAAATAATTTTAAAAATAAAATTTAATTTTTTTATTTTATTTTTACATTTTTAAAAATTTATAATTTTGTTGAAAAAATATTAAGTGAAACAAATTATTTTTTATGCACTCGCTTAGGTATCTATGCGTATTTAAAGTGACAAAAAGATACAAAAAGTTTCTCGCTAAAAATCGGAAGCTCGAAAATGATTTTAGACCTATGGTTTCTTGGGCAAATCTTCTTAGAATTCTTACCGTAGATTACGATTTTGACACCCGCCTTGGGTCGAAAAAAATTGACCCACCCTAATGTACACGATAAGAATTCAGATAAAAATTAATGAAATAAGGAATTCAGCTTTGAAATCAGACAGAGTGAGAATTATTGAAACTATGGTCGATGGAGGAGACATAAAAGTTAGAAAGTTACAATTATTCGTGCTCCGGTGCATATTAATTTCTCCGGATGGACATCTCTGATCTCTGGCTAAGCTAAATCTAATGGTGAGTCTTCGGGATTAGTTGGGAGCAAACTCTTGAGTTTGAGATAGAGATCGAGCTCGTGCTCAACTCAACTAAACTCAACTCGGTTCGGTTCGTTTTGGAATTGAAGCGCGGTATTTGAATTTGATTTCTTGTCTGAATTTTAACAGCAATGTGTTAAATGGATGCCAATACAAAAGCGGCTCGCCGGTTGCCCATTTGCTCTTGTTGTTGTTCTAGTTGTTGTTGTTGTTTTTATTCTAGTTGTTGTTGCTGTTGTTGGTGCGGCGTCTCACCGTGACGTGCCATCAGGTACCGAAGATCGTTCCAAGTGCTATATACAAAAACGTGCAAGCAACATAACATATATCTATGTATCTGTATCTATGTATCTTCATATATATCTTTGTATATCTGTAGTTCTATTTGCGCCGCTCTAGATAAACTTTAAACATTTTCAAAGACGGAGACAGTGAAAGAGAAAGAGATGGAGATGGGGATGGAGATAGAAATGGAGACGGCGTTTCAGACGTAGACAAAAGTTGTTGTTTTTGTCATTGATCATTATGCATCCGCATCCGTGTTCGCGTACATAGATACATAGATACATTGCTTGTACTCGCTGTATTGTATATGTATCTGTATTTCTAGCTGTATCTATAGCTAAATCAATAATATCTATTGGTCTATGGGAGTCTCTCTCTCTCTCTCTCCTTCTTTCCCAATCTATTGTTGGACGCTTTCTTTAACTTATGCGACTCGTTTTCCACATATTGATCGAACGTGTGCAAATAAAATACAATTTAAATATTTATTATCTTTGCAGTTCGTTAGCATCTTGTATCTGTTTAAACACAGCTCGACTTGGCCTCAATTTTCGATATACGGTACATAGAGAGATCTTTATATACATGCATCTTATATACATATGTATTATATATGTATACGTAGCATATCCATTATACAGTTTTCCTGGAACATGAAAATTTATACAATTGGGTCGACAATTGGCGCCATTCGGTCGCTACCTTTATGCTTCTTCTTCTGCCACCACCCGGACTTGGGGACTCTATGTTATTTTTTTCTCCTTTCAGGAAAAAGAAAAAAGAAATACATATGTATATCATATAATAAAGAACCTGGCAACAATTCGATTTGCATTTGTAACAGAACGAAACGCATTAGAAAAACTTGTAATTTTTGTTTCTGCCGTTGTTCCTGTTGCTGTTGTTGCTGCTGTTGCTGTTGTTGCTGCTGTTGCTGATAAAAGAAAAGCCCCCCCAAAACTAATTAACGCCTGCAATGTGTGTAGTTTGTTTTGTGGTGTGTGCGGGTCTATGGCAATGCTATGACTTTTGGGTCTGGAACGGCAAATGGAGCCGGCAATGCGTTGTTGTTGCTGCTGTTGCTGTTGTTGCTGCTGTTGCTGATATCGTGCCAGCAACTGGCGGCCAATATGTGCGAAAGAGAGCCGAAATTCAAACGTAACAGAGTATGCGAAAGTCACAGAGAGAAAGAGAGGGGGAGAGAGAGAGATGCCGAGTCAGGTATACTCGTACTTCATGGGTTGGCTGTATTTTTATCTGCTAATTAAACACAGACGCTCGATCGCAATAACAAAAAAAAAAAAAAAAAAACACGAAAAAACAGTAACAACAACAAAAACAAAAGCTACATTAACAGCCCCGTTTAAAAGTCAACGACGTGGCCATATCGAGCGCTTATATATGTACATCTGTGTATATTATGACATACGCTTATATGTCTACATATGTATATACACATATTTACATACACTCACTCGCATATCTCTGCGTACACCCTTATTTTTGCTATAACAGCTATGTTAGTAAAGTTATCACGTTAAAAAAAATATATTTGGAAAGGTCGCTTAAATTCCGATTGAATGATGCAAAAATTTCCTTAACCCATTAAATACCCTTCGAAAATTTCGAACTTATGTAAAAGTCACTTTTCAAAACTTTTTTCTCGATTTTTTCCAAAAAATGTTGGGATGCAAAAAAATTTTGGAACAATTCAAAGAGTAACTGCAAAAAAAATTTTCAAAAATAATTTTGCTAGTATTTTTTAAAATTTTTTGAAAAATCCTAAAAATGACCATTTTCAATCCATTTTTTCTCATTTTCATGCAAAAAGTGCCTTTTTTGCAGTTTTCAAAAAATTTTAAAAAATACTAGCAAAATTATTTTTGAAAATTTTTTTTTGCAGTTACTCTTTGAATTGTTCCAAGAATTTTTTTGCATCCCAACATTTTTTGGAAAAAATCGAGGAAAAAAGTTTTGAAAAGTGACTTTTACATAAGTTCGAAATTTTCGAAGGGTATTTAATGGGTTAAGGAAATTTTTGCATCATTTAAACGGAATTTGAACGACCTTTCCAAATATATTTTTTAGACCGTGATAACTTTACTAACATAGCTGTTATAGCAAAAATAAGGGTGTACGCAGAGATATGCGAGTGAGTGTATATCTACCTATGCATATTTCAAGTCGTGGCGTTAGAAGAAGAAGCCTACATTGCTCCATAATTTTCACAAATTTGCTGACACAACAAGAAGAACAAGAGTAACTGAAAAACCACATTAAAAATGTGCTAAAAGATACAAATACATATAAGTATAAACCAAGTATTATCCAACAAGCCGAGCCCGCCATTATTACTAACTGAGTATCCGTGGCTACACTGAGAAAAACTTGTTTGAGCTAAAATACACGCAAGTTTACTTTCAAGATGAATAGATTTTTAAAATATATTGAAACCAAAAATCTATAATAAATGTGAAATGTAAAACTTTTTTACTTAACTTTAAAGTGATTTAAGGATTAAAAATTCACTTTAATTTCTCAACTGAGCTTTTTTGTCAAATTAATTATTGATTTATAAATTTCAGTTAATCGTTCCTATATAACTAATGCTACATAATATCGTAACTAAACGAAGACATGGCTTGTACAATTTGAACAACTTTGTCGTTAAGGATCTACATCAGCGGTGGGCACACAGTGGTTTCGGGAGCAGCGGCTGCTCCCAACTTAGGTAGACTCTAATAGGGCTGTTATTGTTGATGTTGTTGTAGTGCTCCCGAATTCAGATTTCCTGCCCACCGCTGATCTACATATATATACAGGGTGCGTTAGTTAATTTGCCCGATTTATTCTTTCAATTCCCTATAAAATTGTACAAAGTTCCACAACACATAAATTAAGTTTATGGTGGTGTCTGTCTATATTTGTGGGATAACATTTTTTGTAGCAAGAACAAAGTTTCTCTTTCTCTTCAGTATATTTATTTCTTTTTTTATGTATTTTCTCTGAGTGTATGCATTATAGCTTGCACTATTTGAGTGTATCTGCCCTAGACTCCATGCTCCATGGCGCGCATCTAAGGCTGTCCACCTGGAGAGCGACTCACGCATACACAAGCACCCATATACTCATGCGCACACACACACAGACATTTAGAAAATACACCTATGTTAATGTTTGTTTGCCCATTTCCAACAAGTTGTTGCTATCTCTAAAAACTGAAACTAAATTTTAAGATCACAAATACAAAAAGCGCAGCGCAGCAAGCGTCTCAGTCAGCATCGTCGTCGACGTCGACGTAGACGTTAGCGTCGGTGTTGAGAACAAACAAAATAAGCAAAATAAGCAAATAAAAGTGACGACGTCGTCGCCGTCGTCGTCTCTGCCGTCGTTAACAACAACAAAAGCAGAAATAAGTACACAAACAACAACAAATACAACTACAAAAAAAATAACCAAGAATATAAATTTTTTTTTTTACCAAAAAGCAACAACAACAATAGCAACAACAAACGTCACTTAATTTCAAGTTAAATAGCCGACGCGCATTATTTGAGTTTTGAAATGGAGAGCACAAGTCGAAGTTGGATCGCTATACACTCTGCACACACACACACACACTCACAATACACACACATAGCTAAATATATACATATATATATGTGTATATAGTAGCATCTACATGGATATAGCCATATGGATGAAATAAGTACTTATGGACATTGGAAAATGTTAAATGTGTATGCACAACTGGACGGAGTCTTGACTCGGACTCTGTTTGAATATGATTAGATGATAGATGTGTCTGTGCACCTAATAGATTGTTAATCCCTTACAATCGAACCGATCCCAATCAAATAGAAACGAGCATAAGGAACAGCATTATTCAATGCAGTAATGATTAATGGAATCGTTTATGTAAATTGCAATAACAAATTTAACAAAAGTACATATATATAGTTGTGCTTCATAACTCAAGCTTCTATAACTCGAATTTTTCTCTAACTCGAGCTTAATGAGTAGCAGTAAAGTAATAAACTCAAGAAAATTAACTCTATAATTCAAATATCTCTTTAGCTCGAACCTTTTCTTTGGATAATGGTAATTCGACTTAGGGAAGTTCGACTGTAGACTTAGTTAGAATACCCTTAATACCAACTAAAGATTGAATTAATCTGAATATGAATAGCTTTAACTTCAATATTTATTTTAATATCTGAAAATTTTACAAAATAATCAATACATACTTTCATCAATACATGAACTTTTATGATATTAGCCAAACATTTAATATATATTCTAATAGTTAATAGCTAACTATTTAAAAATCTGCTTAGAATATATACATTGTTTTGCTAATTCCTGATCCTATCGATTGTTTCAAAATTAATTTTTTTTTGCAGAACTGTTAATATAAACTGAGTTTTTTTTGATCGAACTTAAAATTTATATCTGTAGATTTTGCATCAAAATAGCTTTCAGTTAATTGACTGAGTCTTTATTTGCAAAATATTGGCTTAGGAAATTGTTAAAGTTATCCTAGTACGTGACAAGTGAAATTCCTCATTAATGTTCTTCTACTTTTATATTTTAAAGCTTAAAGTTCTTTTAACGTATTTCAAAATTTTCCAAGTTTTTGCATAGATTACTCTAAAAACTTTAGTTTTCGAACTGAGAAGCCTTAAATTTAAAATGTCAAAAAAAATAGTGACTTTGTCATAAAAACCTTAAACCACAAAACTCAGTATACAAATTTTCAATGAAAAATGTCTGCGAAATTTCGTTTGGAAAAAGGTCTTTAAAGATTTTAAACTCCTTTCTACTGCTAACAGAATAGAAAAAAAATAAACGATATTTTAAAACAGACTTTATTAAAGCGTTATGCATTTAACAAATATATTTTTTTTTTATTGAAGTTTGAGCTTGGAAAATATTCCGTGCATCAAATAATCGCTGGCTAAGCTCCAGTTGATTGACTGGATGATCCGCACAGTTGTACATCCCATTTTCACGCACACACACAGGCAATATATTTTCTCACACACATACACGTGGAATCGAATCGGTTACGCTCAAGCTTACGGTGCAATGTGCTGACGGGGCGGCGCTTGGCCGACAGGAGTCGCCACTGAGCCGCCGGACGCTCACACAAACACACATAGAGTCGTGTATGTGAGTATGTGTGTGTGTGTGTGAGTCAACAGTTGGCCGTTGATCGTTGCGTTGCGTTGCTCTTTGCTGCCTCTGCCAATGCGCTGCAGCGACGACAACAAGAACGACAACGACGACAGCGACGACAACGACGTCGGCTTTGCTTATGGACATAGGTGCAGGGACAGGGGACAGGGGACGGGGTAACCGGCGCTGGGTTGACTCGATACCGATCAGTGTGTGGGGTATATATGTATGTGCATATGTTTGTATAGGTATCGGGTCTCTGGTCGGTCGGTCGGTCGGTCTCTCAACGCTTTGCTATTTTCACCCATGGCGCATTGCACGTTGCGTTCACTCGTCGATCGGTCGCGATGCGGTAAACACGTGAATCCGGACCAAGTTTCAATTGCCGGCAATCGTAAAGCATTCAACACTCAACATTCAAAAACATTTAAAACGTTTAACGTTCTTCCAACAAATCAATTTTCATATTTTCCTAACATTTTTTTTTCCTTTTTGTTTGTGTTTTTTACTGTTCTTACTCATTACGTTAAAAGTTGAAAGTTGTACGAACAAAAAAATAAATAAATAATAATAAACGTGATGCCGTCGCCGTCGTTGACGTCGCTGTTTTGCCCCGTTCAGTGCATTGTCGAGTGAAATTTAACCGGGTTTTTTCCGTAATATGTACTTTACAATAACTTAGTTACAGTTTCTAATTCTTGTTGTCTGTTTTTTTTTTGTATTATCTTTTTTTTTTACACAAAACTGCAAAACTGCAATTCTTACAAAAACAAAAACAAAAACTACAAAAACACAAATACGAATTCAAAACTGTAAACTGTAACTTAAACTTAATCTTAAACTTAGACACAAAACTGAGTGACAGAGCCATAAATTTTCTGAGCTGCCAAATCAAATATTAAAATTTTGCTGACAGCCGACAAAATGTAAGTTTTTTTTCCGTTTCTTGTTATTTTTTTTGGTTTTTTTTTTTTTTTTTTTGCTAATTCTCATTATATTTACATATGTGTAAGTACTCGTACTCGTATTCGTACTTACTTATGACTGTTTGACTGAAGTGTCTGGTCAGCAACGAGATATTGTCGCCGTCGTCGTCGTCGTCATTGTTGTTGCCTTGACTTCTCGACTTTTGTCTTAACTTTTGTCTCAACTTGACATCTTCTCTTATTAGTGTTTTTTTGCACTGCATGCATTAAATTATAATTTTTATACCCTGTAGCCATAAAATGTTTTAGCTTGTCTACGTTTGTACTTATGTGCAACTCATTGAAGTAGATCGTATACAAATTTAACTACGGTTGTCAAGTGCGGTATATGAGCTTTCAAATACCCTCTACACCAAGTGTGATAGTAGTTTCCTTCGGTACAGGGTATCTTTCAGTCTGAGCATCCTCACTTGCGGTTGGTTTTTATTTGATGCTGTTGTTGCAAGTTCTAAGTGGTATGCTTAAATTTTTACACGTTTCTATATTTTAAATACTCACTTTAATATTTATGAGTATATGTGCATAAGTATTCATGAGTACATTGTATGTGCTCATTTAATGTAATTGTATAAGGTGTGATGCACTTAGAAACAAGTTTAAGACAGCTATCTCAAAATTTTAAAACAATATTTTAGCTTTTAATAGCTTGACGATGATTCGGATATATGTACTTAGTTGTAGAAAGGAGCTCTCAATTTTGAAGTTAATTCTAATGGAAGAAACAATATTTTTTTTAATTTTTTATTTTTTAAATTAAAAATAAGGTATTTCCATGATTTATGGTCAATTGTACGATATATTCGTTAAGCTTCGTTCAGTTCGCTGATAAGTAGACAGTTCTTATGACCGACAAAGGTCTGTTTGCTGTGACACTGAGGTAGAACAGCTCCTGTGACTGACAAAGGTCTGTTTGCTGTAACACTGAGTGTCCGTTTCTGCTGTGAGGTTGCCACCTGTTGAGTGCTTAAGATCTGAACATATTTAATGACTCTTCCGTTATATTTGAAGTATTAGGTGCATTTCTTAGTATTGTTTTTTGTTCTCCTTTTTTTGGAATGTGCATTTGAATTTCTTTTCGGGAGAATGGAACCAAACACCAGCTGGCAGCAATGGGGAACCGGCAATGAGCAACCAGAAACCCAAATTCAAAGTCATACAGAAATTACTTTGGCAAATGGCTGAGTTTCAATGGATATGTATATATTGTACATAAGTATGTGTATAATTTGTTGCTCCCCCGGGCCTCGTTGCTGTGCTCCCTCTTGGAAATGATTCAGAGCGAGCAATAAGTGTTCCAATATTTATTTATAAACAATCAAATTGGCAGAGGCTTTCGCATATGGTTTAGGGGAATATGGAACTCATCGTCGCTCGGTGCGGACCTGTTGGGCTGGGGTTTATGGTACTGGGCACGCCGGCAGCGATAAGATAAGCCCCATTCCCATTCCCGTTCCCATTTGCAGTCACAGACCCAATCCCAGTCAATGCCAATGGCAATGAGCAATGGCCGCGGACAAAACTCAACGACTTCTTTGACACATAAATCGAAATAGTGTTGGCCCACACATTTCTATAGCACCCTCTTGAAATAATTATTAAATGAATTGTTATTACATTATTTAATGACATTTGTACATACTTGAAATATATTTTTTTTAGATTTGCTCATTAATTTGAGTCACAATTCTTTAGAATTCCATAGCATGTTGTATCGATATTGATAAGACTTCTAACAATTCCACAATATTGTTGTTGATCGAGCTTCAGGTTTTTTGTTTTTATTATTATTGAAGTTTTGAGAATTCAATAAAACTTATGCTGTTGTACGCATATCTGTATTGCCTACACTTGATACAAAAATTACTTACTTAAAGTTTTGCTAAACTTTTGCTGTATTTTAATATCTTAGAGTTTTTTTTTTTTAGTTATGTGCCTATAACATATGTATATTGCTATTTTTTGGTGGTTTGTTCAAAGCTTGATTTGCTTAATTTGAAATTGAATCATGATATAGGAAGACGTTGTTGATAGCTTACTTATCCTATAAAATTCAAACAGACCAGATTTCTAACACAATGTAATTCATCCTCAAAAATCCAACTTAAAATTTATATAAATAATTTAGAGGTTTTCAGGTTACTATAAAGCTTCTTTTTCGGTTTATAAATATGTTTACTAGTGTGTATAGATCTAAAAACTCCGTTTAATTTCTTTTAGTGCAGCCCATGTGAAATTAATCCAAATTAAATAGTTAACTAATGTTTGATAGTCGGAATAAAATGTTGTCAAATTTTAAGGGCTGTTATTCAAGGCATCTGCTGTGGAAATTTGCATTAAGCTCTATGGTTTTGTTTTTATTCATTTTAAAAGTATTGAGTTGAGAAAGTTTTTAGTACAGTCGAACTTCCCTAACTCGAATCACCATTATCCACGAAAAAGTTCGAGTTAGGGAGACTTCGAGTTAGGGAATTTTTTTTTAGTTTTTTAAATGAAACTTCAATTTCATTCATTCATAAATACATTTCAAATTGTTTTTTTTTTTTTTTTTTTTTTTCAAAAAAAATTTTAGTTTGTTCAAGGCCTGTCGATATTCTCAAAAATAGGTTTTATCGTTCTTTTGCTGTATCCAGAAGACGTTTCCGATTCAAATGACATAATTAATTTTCCATTTTTTAATATAATGGGAACTGGTCCACTTTTAAATTTCTTAACAAATAAGTTTAAATATTTCTTAAAGAGATAAAAATTTGAATACACGTGCTGGTGTCATGATAAATATTATTGAGCTGGTGTGCTGACAAAGGAGTACATTACGAACATCTTTCCTATAGCAATTTCACAAGCCTAAAAAATTGTTGATGCAATATTTTATCATATTACATCACCATATGTTAATGTACATCAATATTACATATCCAAACGATCCGTTAACAAAAACATAAAGCAGAAAGAAAAAAAATTCAAACTTTATTGGAGATTTTCCCGAAAAAATTCGACACAGAAACTACGGGCCAATATTTTTGTTCGAGTTAGGGAGAAATTCGAGTTAGGGAAGTTCGAGTTAGGGAAGTAAAGTTGTATGGAATTTGCCTAGTAAACGCTATTGCCACTCGATTTTGTTCGAGTTAGAGAAACTTCGAGTTAGGGAAGTTCGAGTTAGGGAAGTTCGACTGTATTTTTAATATTTCTTTTACTTTGACTGCAACAAGCTGTCAGCTTCTTATTAAATTTGACACGTTTTCACCTTTCTCGCTTGCTTTAAGTTATCTTCTGTTTGAGGTAACTTCCGGTTGTTGGGTGCGAATTCGTTAAGTCGTCCACCCTCCGCCCTCTTATAAAGTACTTAACCAGCTGTCACTTCCCTGTATTTAGACCCTACATAACTTGTATCTATAGCTGTGCTTGGTATCTTTACCTGTATCTGTTGCTTTTCCCTCGTTGGCGTTGGCATTTTCTTTATCTTATCTGTTGAGCATTGTCGTTGTCGTTG
>JBAMBJ010002728.1:0-12109 GCA_037043495.1 Drosophila recens | reverse complement strand
CAATTTTCGACGGTTTGCTGTGCTCAAAAACATTACCGCGACTGTGCATTATTTAGAAATCTAATTTTTGATGCTATACATGCTAAAATAGTACCATTAATTATAGTGAGTTTTGTTTTGCGCTGTCGATTATGGGAACTTTTGAGAACATGTTCAATTTTGTTCGTATTTCATTCCGCATACGTTAATAAATTCTATGTTTTAGTTTTAGCTATAACCTTTTTTATAATATTTTCTGTCAATTTTAATTTATCAAGTTTTCCTTATTCATATTTAAATCATAAAACTAAATTTGATTATTTACAAAATTTTCATTTTATTTTTACAAAAAATTCAATTAATTTAAAAAATCAAGGAAAAAATAAAAATCTTTTATGTATATTTAATTGATCCGAAGCTCAAACAAAAACTTAAGATTCAGGGGCTATAGAAACCGGCTCACGAACCGAACCTAAATCTTGATCCATAGTCTAAACCACCGAACCAAATCTTTGTCATTTTTTTTAAAATTTAATTTCAAAAAGTAATGACTCAATAAGTATCATTAAAATTTTCAATAAATTAAAGTAAGAAATTGGTATTTCTAAATTTTTTTAGTTCCTATTGAGTTTGCTTCACTGTGCCAGTCTCAGCGCTTTTCCAGTCAGCTTGCGAATATAAGCAGTTTTTAGTCCGCGGCACCCTTAACTCTTCCCCCTCCCCCTTCCCCCTGGTGCTCAGATGCTTGGACGTGAATTTTTGCGCATGCGCCGCACTTGAAACTAAAGCAAAGCCTGAGAGATCCACATGGAACAGTCGACCGGTTCTACGTTGGAACGAAAAAAAAATAAAAGGTTTTCCAAACAAAGTCAACGCGCACGTTGTCACACGTCTTGAAACAACTGCTCCCCCTTTCCAGCATTCACACCCCCACTGTCATCAACTCTATTTCTGGCAGCAATTACATGGGCAAGTGTTGTTGTTGTTGGTGTTGCTGCTGTTGTTTTTGTTGCTTCTGCTGCGACTGAGGCTGCGCGTGTGAAAAGCGCATAATTTTTGGACACGGACAAATTTTCACTTTTTTCTAGTTGTGTGTGGTTTTTTTTTTTGTTTTTTCCTGAGCGGCACCTTTGCCGGCTCGGTCTGACGTGCCGGTTGTAGTTATTTTAATTTTTTTTTTTACCTTTTTATTCGTTATTGGTAGAGATGAAGTTGAAGGTGGAAGTTGGGGGTGGAAGTTGGCAGTTGGCAGTTGAGAGTGTGGTGTGTGTGGCTGTAGTCACAGCTGGTGATGTGACTTGGCGCTCAGCTTGTGGGCTGTGGATTGTGGGCTGTGGGTGACTGGAGCGCCATGCGACAATGGAAATAACAATAAAAATCCACAATGCACCGATTATGTTACCAATCTTGGGAGTTGTTATTATTATTATTATTATCATGCTCTGTCTATCTCTTTCTCTTTTTCTCCCTCTCTCTCTCTATATATATGTATGTTTTTTGCTTACTCTCTTTTCCTTGCATCTTTAACATTTCGTTTTGTTTCTATTGAAATCTTGTGGGAGCTCCACTGTACCTCATCAGACTCTTCCCCGTGCGTCTCTCTGGGGGTCTTGGCCACATCATTTTCGCTAGCTTTGTATATCATTGTCAGATTATTGTGAATTGCAATCTGCCCAATTGTTTTAACGCGTCTCTTTTACCTATCTATCTCTCTCTCTCTCTTTGTGTGTATTATTGTGTCTCTGTCCCTCAATTTTATTTCTAAGGGCAAATGCCTTTATATCCGTCAATATTGATATCATATTGCTAGAGTTGAATTGCATTTTCTTAATATTGTTTTTAAAGAGTGTGAGTAGAGTTTAAATTGTGAGTAATAAATTTGAGTTACTTATTTAAACACAAACGTACTAGATCGTTCAAAAAGTCCCCGGACTAACACATAGGCCACTCCACTAAAATTTTGAAATACATTTTTTTTGACTGAATAGTTCATTTCTAGGCTCCAGTGAAAATTTGAGCGCAATCGGAAGCTTCGCTATCGAGTTAGATATATTATTGTTGTGCAACTTTTGAGTTTTTTGAAAAATTTAAAAAGCTGACTTTCGTGTTTTGATTAAATACTGTTTTTGATGGAAAAAAATACCGTAGAAGCAAAGACATGGCTTGATAAGCATTACGGGGTCTCTGCTCCAGGTAAATCAACCATTTGCGATTGGTATTCCAATTTTAAGCGCGGTCGTACGAGCACCAAAGACTCGCGTTCGGGAAGACCAAAAGAGGTGATTATCCCAGAGATCATCAGACAAGTCCGTCAAATCGTATTGACTAATCGAAGAGTCAAAGTGCGTGAGATTGCTGAGACTGTGGGCATATCGACTCATTTGCATATAAAAAAGCTCAATGTAAAATGGGTGCCGCATTTCCTAGATATTGAACAAAGGGTAAAACGAGTGGCCGATTCCAAGTCCTGGTTGGACATGTTTAACCGAAATCCAAGCGAATTTTTGCGTCGATATCTTTTTTCAAACTTGAAAATATGGCTCCAGGGAAAAAAGTTGTACTCCAATGAAGAAGTTGAATGGGAAACTAAAGCCTATTTTGAGGGACTTTCTTCCGACCACTAAAAAAAAGGCATCGAAATGTTGAAAGACCGTTAGACAAGGTGCATTAAGCTAGACGGAGACTATTTTGAATAAATATATTGATTAAAAAAAAAATGTTGTTTTCACTGTCATTCCGGGGACTTTTTGAACGATCTAGTATATAGGCTATTCCGAAAATTTTTAAACTAAGGGCGAAAACTTAAAAACTGTATCGAAAAGATATTTAATATACATATACACAGAAAAAAAAATGCCATTCTAAAATCAAGTTTAAAATTCTTGATTCAAGCCTGCATTTTTTAAGTATGTTTCCAGGATTAAGCTGAACAATCAAGCCTGAATCGGGATTAAAATGGGAAAATAAGCCCAAATTACTTGATTCTCTCTCAGCCTCTTTCATTTCAACTGGTCTGGTGGCTCAGTGGTTAGAGTCGCCGACTTGTTTGAAAAAGGCCTGGGTTCGATTCCCACCAGTCAATTGCATTCAAACATTTTCTTCACTAAAAAAAAAATGTTAAAAAAAAATAAATAAAATAAAATAAAAAATATTAAAAAAAAATTAAAAAAAAAAATTAAAAAAAAAATTTAAAAAAAAAAATTAAAAACAAAAAAGTAAAAAAAAAATTAAAAAAAAAAATAAAAGCAAAAAATTAAAAAAAAAATCTTAAAAAAAAATTTAAAAAAGAATTTAAATGTAACAAAAAAAATTATTTTTTTTTAGCCTGAATTTAAGAATTTCAGGATTGAATTCGGGATTGAAAAAATCAAGTATTTCATACTTGGTTTAAGTAAATCCGAGATTACCCCACTTCTGACATCGTTTCGGATTGAATCCGGGCTAAATATCCCGGATTTTTTTTTCTGTGTACTTGTCGATCAGCTAAATAAATATTAATAAATGTAAATACAGTCGAACTTCCCTAACTCGAACTTCCCTAACTCGAATTCTCTCTAAATCGAACAAAATCGAGTGGCAATAGCGAGCAAATTTCATACAATTCTGCTTCCCTAACTCGAAGTCTCCCTAACTCGAACTTTTTTCTCGGATAATGGTGATTCGAGTTAGGGAAGTTCGACTGTAATTTGAAAATATTGTGTGTGTAAAAGTGTAACGTCTGCAACAGACAAAAACAAAGATTTATAATTAACGAGACCACTTATCTTTATTTTTGATGCTGGATTGATATGGTCATATATTCCACTTAATGTTTTGTATTAGGATTCGCTAATAACTAACATATATGTATTTGCAAATGCACGTTAACCTCAAATCGACTTCCATTCATTGTAACGGCCGCAACGGAACTTTCAGCAAGCCTATTTTTTTTCAAAAACAGTAAGGCTTTTATCTTAAAATAGGTTTAAGAGTGCTCCGAATGATATGCATTTTCCAGAAAATGTCATTAAAATTCACAAATCTGAATGCTAGTTGTATCAGTTTAAACATGAACATTTGCGAATGTTAATTTATTTGCGTATATTTAAATAAATGAACCAGAATGTCTTGGTGCCTGATAATTTTGATCATTAACCAAAACATCGTATATCATAATACATTAGCATGTTTCACTAAACTAAGTATAACGTTATTTTATTTTATGAGATTACGCTACCAGATGTTAATTTGTTATCCAAACCGTGAATTGCTTTTATGACAAAACGGGTTAGGAACTAATTAATTCGTATATTTTACTTTTAAAGCTAACTTTCTATATGTGCACTAGGACCTCTTGGATTGTGTTTTAGCATTTGATCTTCATTGTTTTGGCGAACCAATCAATCCTATAACCGTGGGATATGAACGCCAATCTTCGTAATGTTTGTTTGGATTTGTAATTGATAGTCTCACAAATGCCACAACAACAGCAACAAAAGTGCAGTGATAAATGCTGCGGTCTTCCGGGAGTGCTGTATGAATGAATGACTGAATGGAGTGCTGGAATGACAGCAGCATCGATTGAAGCGATTATGCAAAGACAATGCGAATTGCTGGTTACATCGACATCGCCATCGACAATGGAGAGATGGGGATGACGATGGCGCCACCTTTTTGATGATTCGCTAACTGATCGATTGGGGAATGCGACGACGCGTCGTCGCCATTAACTCGAAATGTCCATGCAAGGCATTAATTTGTTTATAATGCGATTACGCGACACAAAAATCATAGCAACCAAAGGAGAAAAAATAAAAACAAAATTACAAAAACTAGTTAATTACTTGCGTGCTGTCACAATTGTTGACTCTACAATTTCTGCTTCTGTTTCTGCCTCGACTTCTTCGGCTGCTTCCCATATGATTCCGCATTGCGAGGCATTGCGCATAGCGCACAAATTACTTTGTCTGCATGAACCAAAGAAATTGCGCAAATGTCTTTTTCTTTTCTTTCATATCATTTTGAGGGACAGTGAAGTGGCTGAAGTGGCTGTCAATCCACCAACACCACCAAGCGCAACTAATCAAATTAAGTGGCTTTATACACACTATATATTTGCCACATTTGACTGCTCACCTCTGTTGTAGCTATTGTCTGTGGCAAGGTCAACTACGAGGCTGCCACGGTTATTCAATTTAGAGTAACAACTCCCAAAATACTCCTTGATGTCAATAAAGTCAAAGAGCTGAAGCCTCCCACTTAAACTTAAGACCCAGCCGAAGATAGTCTTCAATTAAGAGAAGCTAGAATTATCTATGATTTATTTATTTATTTAATGTCAACTAAGTACAGTTGACCAAAATTAATGAAAAAATTAAAGTAAAAGTTAAGTTATATAAAAAATAAGTTATATTAAATAAATTAAAACTTAAAATTTAAATTTAAGTGAAATGCTAAATAATTAAAAATAAAAAAACTTTTAAAATGATCCAACATTTATTGCATGAATTGGGGAAAGCCCAGAAAAGCCCAATCAGATCAAAAAGTATAAGTTGTAGAATTAGTTATAATACAAGTATAAGGACCGTTTTTCAATGTACATATAAAGTCTATTTAACATATAGTAACTAATTTGACATTAATTTCAATCACTGCGGACGGCAGTCCGCGCTAGTGACGAAAGCAGCACGAAGGGTGCGAAGGCGACTAGCATATATACTAGGGTGTCCCTTATTTGGTCAAAGTCAATATTTTAAAACGCATACGGGCTAGTTCTGTTCATTAGGTCCTAAGCCTCAGAAATAAATTTTACCTTAATCGGAGTATGATAACCCGTGCCGACTTGATCGGAAAATTTTAAAATTATATGGGACAAAAAAAAATTTTTTTTTTTTTAATTTTTATTTTTTTATTTTGTTCATTAGGTCCTAAAGAACTCAAAACCAAGTTTTCACCTTAATCGGAGTTCGAGAACCCATTCAAATTTGCATCGAAACATGAAAAATCATCGAAAAATGTATAATCAGTGTTAAAACACTGGTTTTTCATGTTTCGATGCAAATTTAAAAGGGTTCTCGTACTCCGATTAGGGTGAAAACTTGGTTTTGAGTTCTTTAGGACCTAATGAACAAAATAAAAAAATAAAAAATTAAAAAAAAAAAAAATTTTTTTTTGTCCCATATAATTTTAAAATTTTCCGATCCAAGTCGGCACGGGTTATCATACTCCGATTAAGGTAAAAATTTATTTCTGAGTGCTTTAGGACCTAATGAACAGAACTAGCCCGTATGCGTTTTAAAATATTGACTTTGACTAAATAAGGGACACCCTAATATATACACAGGAAGAATGGAAGATTTGCTATGACTGTCCGATCAGGTCGAGCTATATACCGATCGAAAGGTATCAACTTAACTTACAAATGTGCATACTAAGACTTTTGGAAACTCACCTGGTTCGTGAGATAAACAGGTGTAAGTGGGAGGGAAAAAATTTAAATTATTGGAGCTAATGGGGCCGTTGGAGCCTTTTTGAATTTTCGTTGAATTTTTTACAATTCTCATCAAAAATACGCGTCGAATGACACCTCGATCATCAAAATCGGACAACTGGTTCGAAAGATAATTAATTTTGAAATTTTTAGGGGCCTTTCGAAATTGAGATGAAAAGTCAGTCTGTTTGTTTGTTTGTTTGTTTGTTTGTTTGTTTGTTTGGATCAAATCGTTGATTTAGCTTAAATGTTTGAATGAGGACTTGTTCCTGTTAAAAAATCTAGAAACGTTTGTTCTACGACTTTTTCGAAAAATAGCTAGTTTAGCGGGAAATCGCTAAAAACCGCTAAAATTGAAACCCTTATAGCAGTCAAACGATAAAAGTTACAGATGCGATCTATATATCGTTGAAAAGGTATTTCGAAGGGCTCTCAGGCACTGCTTGCAGCGTAATGGAAATTACCTGTTAGCTGAATATAGACATTTTACTTAGAGTGGGAATAGACAGCAGCAGCAAAGTGTCATAGCAGCCAGTTTGTTTGTTTGGATAGCTTAAATGTTTGAATGAGGACTTGATCCTGTTCAAAAATCTAGAAACGTTTGCTCTACGACTTTTGCGAAAAATCGCTAGTTTAGCGGGAAATCGCTAAAAACCCCTAAAATTGAAACCAACATAGCATCCAAACGATAGAAGCTACAGATGCGATCTATATATCGTTGAAAAGGTATTTCGACGGGCTTTTTGCACTGCTTGCAGCTTAATGCGGAAATTACCTGTTAGCTGAATACATACATTTTACTTAGAATGGGAATAGGATAGCAGCATCAAAGTGTCATAGCACCCAGAGTTTAAGAGTGCTGATAGCTTTTGCGCTGGGCATGTGTGTTTGTAAAGGGGACCAGTGCTGCCAGACAATTTGCTTTAGCTTGTACAAACAATAATCAAAGTTGACAAAGCTATACTGTCAAGAAATATTGCAATTTCAAAATTTCTGAGGTCTTATTCAAAAATTTCTGATATCCCACAAAAAAAACCTCTTTACGAGGTAAAAGTCTAGTGACGAAAACATTTTCATGCCCCAAAATTTCTGATATCCAATTTTGTGACGAATAATATTAAGTTTTACATATAAATTATTTTAAGCAAAATTTTTGCATTCGGCACTGCGCAAAACAGTGAATGAGTTTTATTTGGTATGAAGAATTGATACATTTTAGCGCAATGTGCCGAGTGCCAAAATTTTGCTTAAAATAATTTATATGTAAAACTTAATATTATTCGTCACAAAATTGGATATCAGAAATTTTGGGGTATGAAAATGTTTTCGTCACTAGACTTTTACCTCGTAAAGAGGTTTTTTTTGTGGGATACATTTTACGTCAAATTTTCTTTTCAATAGTAAGGTCAGGAATTTCGAGAAAGGAAGAGGAAAAGGGATGATTTCAAGGAGAGGAGAGGGAGTGTCTTAGAGAAAACGTGATAAAGATTGTTATAATCAGTGCACAAAACACATTAATTATTATATTTTAATTTCAAAATCCATATTTGTAATGCTAAAATAAATATTTAATTTATTTATTTCTGATTATTTCAATGCAAGCTAAAACTTATCTGTATTATAATCAATGCAGGAGATTATTTTCATATTTGTAAATATTTTAAATAAATAAGGTATAACCTTAGTCATGCCTTAAACTTGAAAATTATCTTTAAGGGAAAGAAAGAGATTCAGAGATCCTATTGTAAAGCAAGCTTTTTCAATTTTTATACAATTATATATTGTGTAAAATTTCTTTAAAAAAATTTGACTATGACTTGACTAGTTGTGATATTCCTATAGATACACTTAATTGACTTCCATTGGCTGTCAGCTGGGTTTAATTATGCGTCAACAATTGTTGATTGCCAGTTGTCTTTTTAATATACATACATACTTATATTACATACGTACATACTATATAAATAGGGCCTATCGCACATAGTATCTAAAATACCTTGGCTGATAACAGAAGCCCAGTTATTTATGTCAGCTAACTGTTGGTAAATATTATCAGACAAATATGTATTTATTGGGAATTCGTTAGAATTCTCGTGTCACGTGATCTTTTGTTTATGGCCCAGATTGCGATGCATAATTTCAGACATTTCATTCGGCTTTTATTCGCTTTTTGTGGCATTTTGTGCCAAGTCATTTGGAAAAGTTGTCCAGTGGCAACTTGCAAAATCAAATGCTGCATTGAAACAACAGAAGTTTCCGTTCAGAGGCTTCCCGTGAATACGGAAAAGTTTTTGTGCGACTTAACAAACAATTTCCAAGTGAAATACAAGTACTACATATATACATATGTACATACATAGTTGCGGAATCAAATGCAAGTACTGGGGATTCTCATTGGTGTTGTGCTCAACACTAGTATTTAAAAAATGTATTTCGATATTTTATATATTAGAAATGTAAAGGAAATATGATGAGAAATTATGAATGCATTTTTATTTGTATTGAGTTAACTTCGACCACAATATCTCTGAAAATTTGTTATCGAGTTTTTAAATTATAAATATAAGTGAAGTTGGTAGTAATTAGTATTTTAACTTATTTATGAATTAATTTTAGGATACTAAAATTTTGTGAGAGTTCAATGATCACTATTAAATCAGACTGCTGTTTATGCTTGCTAAAAATGTGTTTTCATTGTTCGAGAAAAAGAAACCAATCATTATTAAGTATCACACTATTTATGTATATGACACCGAAATTTGATATTTTTAATTGTTAGAAATTTATTGCTGAATGCCCCTATTACCTAGGGCTATCGATTGGTATAAAATAATATTTTATTTAAAAATATTTTGAGATACTTAAAGTCTAGCCAATCTCTCTACTCTGCTTCAGCTATAGGGTATCTTTTAGTCATACATTTTCGACTAGCTCGTTTTATTTGATCTTTGGTTCAGAAACCTAATAAATTGTGACACTAGTTTTTATGGG
Source organism: Drosophila recens (assembly GCA_037043495.1). Taxonomy (NCBI): domain Eukaryota; kingdom Metazoa; phylum Arthropoda; class Insecta; order Diptera; family Drosophilidae; genus Drosophila; species Drosophila recens. Next base: position 2,670 of record JBAMBJ010002728.1, on the reverse strand, counting down.
TCAGGTTTTCCATTTTAAAAATCATTTCAACTTCCATATGACAATAAAAAAGGCATTGCAATCGTAGTTGTTGTTGTTGTTGTTTTGTTGCAATTGCAGTTGCAATAAATTTTTTTCGTCTTGGGCGTTGCTTGCCTTTTTTTCCAACAATATTTACAGCCATGCTATGAGTATTTTCATAATTAATTTCTTTCAGCTGCTGGAAAAGAAATGTGACGAGTGCATAATGTAAATTATTGCGAATATTGTTGTTGTTGCTGTTGTTGTTGTTGTCGTTGTCGTTTGAAAAACCCAATGTACGTGCATGTATTGTGATTTTCACGCTTGTGACAGTTTTTGTTTTTGCATTTGCCGCCTCTTTTCACATTTTTGATCGACAATTTCACTTTTACATTGCTGCCACAGACTCGAGGAAGACAACGCAGTTCATATGAAGATATACTTACTCATAGTTATACTATACGCACACATACACTTGCATATTTATGTAGTTATGTACATGCATAATAGATGCCGCATAGACATGCATATGAGCTCGACAACAATTGCGGTTGATGCAGCCACAATCGGGGAGGCAGCGCACAGTTGAACCACACCGGAGGTGGCATGGAAATAGAGTGCAAAAATAATTGTAAAATAGAGAAATGTTGTGAGAGAGAGATTCTGAATATTTGTAATTCAATCTGTTGATTTCGATTTTTAACTTTTAATAAGTCTCAGATTATCAAGTTTATTTACGATGCATTTTAATATTAATCAATCAATTTATTCAAATATCAGCTATATTTTTGTGAAAAACACTTTTTTAACTGACCAATTTAAAAAATATATCCAAAAAATATCCAATTTCAAACAATAAATTGGATTTGTAGATTTAGATTTTTAGCTTAAAATTAAATTAAAATGTAGCATTTAGAAAAAAGTTGGATAATTTTAGAATAAATAAAATTAGTCCTGTCAGGAATTAAAATAAAACTAAACAATTTTATTGTGACTAGTGTATTAACTAAAAGGTATAAAGAAGTTAATAAATAAAAATACCAACTAATTTTATTACTATTTATGCTAAATGTTAAACAATTTATTTAAATATATTTTTGTAAATAGATTCCATATGTTATATAAAAACGTTATGCAATTGGCAAACAAAATATTAAACTAGAAGTTTATTAACTTTGAAATTAATTTAAACACATTTGTGCTTTTTCAAATACCTTTTATTTGTTGAATGCTCTATTTATGAGTTCAGTTTCCATAGCTATATGAATATTATGAGTACTTTACATTACTACTACTTTCATTTGCGTATGATTTATAGTTTCGCAAGCAAATAAAACCATTGGTTTCACTGTGACACACAACACACAACATCAGCGCTGTAAGATTCCCAGGCGCATTGTTTGTTGGATCTCCGACTTGGATATTTTCTGCCCGCTGGGGTCGTTTGTCAAACCTTATGGCGTTTTCAAGTGCAAAGCCAAGGTTGCATGCGAAGGAGTGCAGTTGGTAGCAGTTGCCTCTATTATCGACACGAAACGGGTTATATATACACATAGAAGACAGAGAAAGAGACAGAGATTCAGGGAGCGAGGAAGCGAGAGACGCTGGCTTGATCCATCCATCAGCTGGAGTCGGGCACAGTTGCAGAATTTCACTTTCTTTTGAAATTGCGGTGACCCCAATTTATTACCAATGACAGCAGAAACAACAACGACAACGACAACATTAAGATACACAGCAACAACAACAACAACAACAACAACAGCAATGATAGTTGGCCAATAAGCCTCACAGCCCCCGCAGATTTTGGACGCTGCTTTTGTTTTGATTCATCTCATTTCATTTCATTTTATCGCAGCGCCTCTAATTGAATTACGTTGCGTTTGAATCAAGAGATGCTCCCCAAAATAATTATGAGAAAGCCAACGCCCATTGTTGTGTTAACTTTTTTCGGCTGTCACAGCCCCCTTCCTCCTTTCCTTCCCATCTATTGCCATTGCCATTGATATTGAGCTGAATGTGGAGCTAATTTTCACATAATTAGCGCAGTTGGCAGCTGAAACTCTGAAACTAACTCTGGGTCAAAGTTGATCTAAAGTGTCTGTCAAAAATACATATATAAATAATTAGGCTAATAGTGGAATGAATGCGGCATCATGGCATCACAGCTTGCAACCTGCAACTTGTTGTGACACCTCGCGAAATGCCATGAAAAAGTCATAGATAATTTGATTGTATACAAGTTTTTTTTTTTTCACTTATTGTTCACAGATTTGAGCTGAGTTTTGGGTAAAACTTAAATGTGTTTTTGAGAAATTTTAGATATTATTTTGGACCCTATACTTATGTAGCTACCGAAATATTGGTCGTAACTAATCAAATTAAGCTGAGAATATTACTGGTAGTTGGAATATCTTTAAGTTACCCGTATGTAGACTTAAAAATACATTTTCCAGGCCATAGGAGAAAATGTTCGAAGGTTAATTAAAAAACTTAAAAAAATGACGACATTTGTTTCATTTGAACTGCATTGAGTTCTGGATGGAGAATTATAGACCCTTACTTAATTTTTTACGCAAATTGCCAAAAAAAAATTGGCCATATTATTAGGAAAATTTATAAAAATTATAAGAAAAATAAGTAAAGCCGTAAAAAAATGATTGAATTGTG